>JAZHYW010003242.1:0-33820 GCA_037355805.1 Ixodes ricinus
TCTGCTCGAAGGCTTGCTGCTGAGCCTCTCCCCAGTACCAGACTGCATCATGACGAAGTAGGTCTCTCAGTGGCTTAGTTTGCTCAGCAAGTCCGGGTAGAAACTTCGCCAAATGGTTGATCATTCCCAAGTAAGACCTGACTTCTGAAACGTCTCGTGGTGGCTCCATCTTCTTGATGGCACTAAGCTTTGCCGGGTCAGCTTTGATGCCTTGCGACAAGGCGATGTGGCCCAGAAACTTCACTTCCTTTTTGCAGAAAGCACATTTGTCTGGATTTAGCATTATCCTCGCCTCTCGCAGACAATGAAGCACTTGCTTAGGTTGTGGTCATGTTCATCTGCCGTGCTGCCGAACACGATGATGTCGTCCTGCAGACACACCTGCCCTTGAAGTCCCTCGAGCACACGTAGCATTTCTCGCTGGAAAAACTCGGGTGCCGTCGATATCCCGAACGGTAGTCGCAAGAATTGAAAACGTCCGAACGGAGTCAAGAATGTTGTGTATTCCTGGGATTCCTTGGACAATGGTGTCTGCCAGTAACCTGCCCTTGCATCAAGCTTGCTGAACACTTGTGCACCAGCCAGCTTCGCTAGGCTCTCGTCCACAGTTGGCATGAGCACTCTTTCTCGAACAATCTGCTTGTTCAGTTCGCCATAGTCCACGCAGATGCGCAGTTGGCCGTTCTGCTTCTTTGCGACCACCATTGGTGCACACCATTCCGTCGCTTTGTCGACTCTGACTATAACCCCTAGATCTTGCATGCGCTGGAGTTCTCTTTCTACGTCGGGTAGAAGTGGGATTGGTAGTCTTCTCGGATATGTCACAGCATGGGGTTTAGCTCCTGGAGCAAGCACTACCCTGTATGGGGTTTCCATGAGCCCTAGTCCCGAAAGAAGCTCTGGGTAGCTCTTGAGAATTCTGCGTGCTTCCCCGTCTTCATTCTCTGGTACTGTAGTGACTTCCTGAAGATACCTAAGGACCTGCAGCGCTTTGATAGCTGGACGTCCCAGGAGGGCCTCGCGGAGGCCACTGACGATGTAGACAACCTCTTGTGCCGAGTTGTCATTCCACTTGATTGTGACGTCAGCTTGTCCCACCATGTGGATCGGAGATTCACCTGGACCCAAAAGGCGCTTGGTTGTTTTCTTTATCTCTCCCATTTTAGCCTGGTCGTAGAGATGCTGTGGGATAGCTGTGACATCTGCACCGGTGTCTAATTTAAACGTCACTTCCGTTCCGCTGACGTTGGCAGTGATCTTCCATGGTTCTGTGCTTCTCTCTTGCACGATTTCTCCCACGTAAACTTCTCCTACAGTCGCGCTGTGCTGGCGTTGACCTGTAGGCGTCCGGGTCTTGGGGAGTCGAGGCGACCTGCATACGACAGCGAAGTGTCCCTTTTTCCCGCAGTGGTTGCACTGTTTTTCCGCAGCTGGGCACTGCTTCTTAGAGTGCTGCTCTGCACTGCCGCCCACTTGCACCAGCCTTGTCCGATTCTGTCAAACGCGTTTCCTTGGTTTTTTTCGTGGTCTCGGGTGTCGTATCTCGTCTAGGGCTGCATTCTGTTCAGCTTTCTCGCGCAGCTCGTTTTGTTGCTTCTTGACGATTTCTGAATTCTGGGCTTTCTGTGTAGCCGTCTGCAGCGTCAGCTGGGGGTGCAACTGTAGTTTCTCACTAAGTCCCACGTCCAGCAATCCCACGACCAGCCGGTCGCGTATGAGGTCGTCCTTGAGGGGACCGTACTCGCACGACTTCGCTAGTCTGTGTAGTCCGGTTATGAACTCGTCCACTGTCTCGTGAGGTTCCTGGCAGCGTCTATTGAAGCCTCGCTCGCTCATAAATTACGTTCGCTTGAGGTACAAAGTGCTTCTCGAATGCCGCGGTGACGTTTTCGTAGTTCTTGCCTTCGTCCTCAGTCAGCTTGAAAGAACAAAGAACGTCCTCCCCTTTGCGGCCCATGGCGAAGAGAAACGTGTTTACTTGCATTTCTTGAAAGCGGAGATGCAACTCGGCTGATTATCCTGTAGCGTTGCCATCTCGTGAACCACGTCTTCCACGTGTGCGGCTGGCGAAAGTCGAACTTTCTCGGCAGCTGTGTTGAAATCGGGTTGAAGTAGCTGCTTCCCGCCTGAACCGCTGCTTCTTGGTCCGCCATGTTGGACCGGCGTTGTTGCGCAGTTACGCGTGTCCGCTGCTCTCACCGCTGGTTTGGTTGCGCATGCCGTGCCCGCTGCTGTTGCTCTTATCGCTGATTCACTGCTGCCCGCCTAAGGTCACCGTTTCTCTGGATCCCACCACTGCCACACATGTCGCGGTTGGGCAGTGAACAGACAGAGACCAGCCAGTGAGTGGGTCAGTACCGTCTGGCGAGTCCGCGTTTATTGTTTTCTCGGGGCGCCCCCGTCTCCCGTGCGGTGGCGACCTCTCTCGGCCACTCGCCTAACCCTCCGACAGTTTGGTTATGCACGCCTTAGTGAATCCGCGCTAGCTTTTAGCGGCTTAGTGAAGAAATGCGTTGTCGACAAAACGCAGGGGTATGTGCCCACAAAACGTACAGCGTCGACGAACCGTGTGTCCATGAAATGTATGTCCATGAAAAGTTGTCCACGAAGCGTATTTCCGCAAAACGCGTTTCGAAGAAACGCATAGGGATCCTAAGAAAGATCTGATTCTCACTGAAGACCGCTTCAGTTAGTGCGTTCCATCTCGTCAAACTCGTTAAAACTGCTCTCTGTAGAAAAAGTAAAGAATGCAGGGCATCCATCGTCCCGAGAAAGCTAGTACATTGGCAGGGAAAGAGCGGAAAACTTTCTCCGGGCAAAGAAAACCTCAAACGTACCAGTCACAAGAAAGTAGAAGAAACCTCCCCTGTCCTCGAAGAGTAGTGTGGTCATGATTCCAATAACAAAAGAAGTGCCTCGACAGCAAGTGCGACCCTGTGGCACTACGGTTTGTAAAGTTTCGTAATCAACAGCGCACGCACATAGGCAGCCCGTAAACTGCGTGTGTGTTTCTTTTTGTATGCTTAGAGTCCTAGCCAAAAAGCATGGTAGTTCATATTCGTCGAACTACGACGCGTAGCCGGACGAATATGAACCTCTCTCACTTTTTAATTGTTTGACGGAACAAAAATGTTATAACTTAGTATGTCCTTTTTTAACTTTTATGTTTCAAAAGTATGCGTCTGCAAAAAATAAGTGTCATCAAAGAGAAAACATAATGTAAATATATATATATATATATATATATATATATATATATATATATATATATATATATATATATATATATATATTAACGCCCCATCAAGCCCTAAATGCACCAGATATAATATATATCGGGCATATAGCGCCCCATAAAGAAATCGTGAAACCAGCCTCTGCTGCGTTGCGCGAGGACAGCGCGGCAGAGGCTTGTTGCACGATTTCTCCACGGGGTGCGGTGCCGTCGGGGCCGAGATGCCCCGACGGCACCGCGCCCGATTGCAGACCGAAACTTAAAAACCCGTCGAATTTGTGCAGTTTCTCAGAAAGCCGTAAAACGGTGCGCGTGCCTTCTATCGTTTTGAAATTTGTTGATTTAGTGTCTTTCGATGATGCTGAGCAATTTTCTATTTAAAAACCATGCCCCTAAACGCAATATTAAAAAAGTTAATAACGCAAAAATATTTAACAACTTAATTACCCCAGACTTCAATAATTTTACTAAATGGACCCCTGGCCCAGGACGAAAACGACACAAGCCTTTTTTGGTTGCGATGAGAAGTTTTCGCAGGAGCGTTTTGGCCTGCATTCTCTGAAACACCCTGCATATATATATATATATTATTTTTTGTGCGCTTCTTCTGGGCAGAGTGTCGGGGACTCCTAGGACGATCACATAACTGAGATCAATTTTTTTTCGACGCGCAGTGTGTCTGGAAGTTTGATCACTTTTAATATAAATACAATGAAACTGATAGTGATAAAATGACATCCCCTTTGAATGGTGACCCAAAACTTTCTTTGTATTTTTTTTCTTTTTTCGTTCAGGCTTCATGTAATGAAATACAATGAATGCCTGGATTGTGAGTAGAATGTGGTTTGACATTTTGCGGATGGGGTTCGGATATGGATACAATAATGTAAAAGGTTTGCAGATGCGGTCTGGATGCGTATACAAAGTCTGCAGATGCGGATCCGATGCGGATAATCAAACTGTTATCCGCACAGGGCTCTACAAATGAGGCATTTGATTAAAAAAAACAGAACCAGCACTGAACATATTCTCCTTGTCATCCCTCTTGGGGGTGTGGAGGCCGGGGAAGGGGAAGAAGAAAAGAGGTAGGAGGTAAGGTCCAAAGTTCGGAAGCACTGTGTTTTCGAGCGAAAACTGCTGGATTTCGGTTTCGAGCTTCCTTTGCACCCGTCAACAGTTGCCATGAACACAGTAAGTTTTGAGCATGTGACTTCAGAAATTTAGAAGATTTCTTGTGATATTTTAAAGACATCTCCAACATTATGAATGTCGATTTGCACAGTCATCAGCAAACTTCTCTGGAACACGCGAACCATGGATTATGTCGTAGTGGCGCTATCCTGGCGGCAGCGGAAAGAAAAGCCTCCGTGACATGGTGGGCAACAGAACAAACCCAAGCAGGGGAAGTTGCTCACTCCAGGTTGAGATCGTCTTCTCTTATTGCGATGGTGTCGATTCTGCCTCGTGTTCCATGTTTGCCAATACTGTTCCTCTCGGCCTTGAACGGGCGGCCTCCCCTACTTCGGTTGTTGCATAGCCCAGAATGTCATGGAGACATTTTTTCAGCTACCACCAGGAGAGCGCCCTCATGAGATAAGCTACGGTTCACGCGTTTCGGATAAGTTTGCTGACGACTGTGCCTTGTATATTGTTTATGCCTTTTGCGGAAACATATTTTTGGGATCTCCCAGTTCTGTGAGCATTTGAGAATAAAAACTTAAGAAATTATAGGTTCACTACCATAACCTAATATCTTTTTGCACAAATAAACAAGCATGCAGGAGAGGGTTACAGACATGCAGCGCTTGATGCTCATCTAGTATGAACAGTCTGGTCTTACTTGTTTTGATCCATAGCTGCTGGTTCCAAATACGTATGCTCATAAAATCTGAACTGTCCATAGGCTATATTCAACAGCCTGACGTCCAGACAGACGAGTGCAAAGAGCTTGTCATCAGTAATGCATCGACCCACGGTTGTTTATGGAGCCTTCTGAATGTCGTTTGCAACATTGCCCCTCTTCCTGGGGACAGTTTTCACACGTGCATCTGGAATAGTGTAGAACCACAAAATAATTACCATCTCATCTGCCTAGTTCCATTCCAGGTAGTACCATTTTTTTGTGTCATTCCTATATTCACTCGAGCTGTTCTGTTTCTTTTGTTACATCAATCGAGCAGAAATGTCAGTGTCTGCATGTGATCAGATCATTAAAATGAAGTTTTGCAGTACATCTATAGAACAGAAATACTAGTGTCTTTGTGTGAAAATTGTGTACAGATAAATAAAATAAAGTTTTTGCAGTAATTGCTTCTCTATGTTTTGTGATTATCAGACAGATTAATTATAAGTAGATATAGACATCAGCAAGAATCCGAGAACTAATAAATTTTACCCGACTTGTGATTCCTGGCTTGCTGTCCTGGATGTCGTTTCCTCGCTGGTAGGGGAGGGTCATACGCATAGAGGTCGGGGACATATATAGCCCCTTGCCACAAAGCTCCAAAATCTGCTTCATGTGGGAGGCTTTCATCGTCTGACATGGGTGCTGGAAGTAGATCATCTGGGTCAAATCTTAGGCCCTCAGAAACAGACTTGGAGGCCATTAATTGGAGTAGTTGCATATCTAATAGACATCTAGGCCTGCCAGTGTATTAATCAATTTGTCACATGTAAGGTGGCACAGATGGAAGGTGGTTCTTGGTGCGAAAATACCTGAACATTTCTGTACATGTGCCATAGTTTTTCCTAGCTTTTTGGGAGTGCCAGCGGTAATACAACTCTTCTCTAATTAAAACCCATCATACAGAGGCTGCATAAAAAAAAATTCCTCGCTTCCTTTTGGCAGTTTTGATAGTGCCCATTGCATATGTGGCTACAGTTAATTGGTTTATCCTAACGAATTTTGTTCATACCGTTTTTCAAACGGAGGTGGTCGGATATTGCCAACTCGTCCAGATATCAGGTCCAATCTTCAAAACATCGCAAAAGTCAAATTCGTAAGCTAATACACTGTAATTTACTACACAAGTTAAGCTAGTTTGTGGATTTGGTGAAACCAAGAAAAAACTTGTCCCAGTCAAAAGCTACAAATAAGAACTGGAAAATATCTATAGGGTCACATGAGGTTAAGCCTTTTTCTCTCAAAGCTAGAAAACATTCTTGTGGGTCACTGGAACGTTTCGTAGACAAAAACGGGAAACGATAGTAAGGTGAGAGCTTCATCTCTCCCTTGCACTTTTTGTTAAATCAAACGTCCGAGTTGCCCGCGACGACGCTTTTTCTTATTTTGTGCGCATACACAAGAATTTGTGTTTTCCTTTGCTACTTTTGACTGAGGAATTCATCCGCCACTCAGATGCCTCTGCGTGATAAATGCAGTGTAGTACCGTGTGAATTCAAGTTTTGGCAATTCATTTACGTCTCGCCCGACATCTGGACCACCCCGTAGACAAGCACTTCGATGGCTCAATCAAACGCGATTTTACGTCGGCAACATATGCAACCAAATATTACTCCAGAACATCGGTTTGGCATAGGTACATGTTGAGAAATTCCTCATGCAAGCAGAACACGTTTTCACTTCGCGATCGCGAGCTTTCGAGAGGTATCTCTCTCGTGGCGCAATGTCAACACGATGCGCGATGCGTACGTTCGATGTGTCCTGACAGACTGGCAGTCGCTGTCATACGCAACAACGCAGTCGTTTCTATCGGAGAGTTGCACCGGTTCATTTACACGGGCGCTATTGGAACTACGTAATCGGAATTCAGAACAACGAACGGTCGCACCACACAAGGTATTAGAACAACGCAATCGTAAGAACAACGAACAGAAGAACCACGCAGGCTGACTACGTTGCAAGAGTCCTTCCTCAGGCCCGTTCAGGTTAGAAATACAGCTCTCCCAGCGAGCAAGCGCGTTCAGCGTGCACGAGAACGTAGCGTTGACAAGCTTGTGATTGCACTGGCTTCCCCGCATAAGACATGACGGCGGCTACAGGCCCCAGCTTGCATCTACTACAATTGTGTACAAAATATACCTTGGTGGAAACTTACCTCTTTGTGTGTTTCGGTTCTCAACGGAAATGAAGCGGGAGCTGTCCTGCGCAGCCGATGCGATGCAGACGACATGCGTGCAGCGCAGCGCGTGTCCGTGCGGAAGGCCACGTGACCCTTTGTATCCCACGTGGTGTGTGCACGCTCTCGACGTCGACAACGTCGACCGTAGAAAAAATTGGGGTTGTGGGGATATTTATACAGCGTGTAGTTGGTCAGCCATTTAAAGTTGCGACGAGTCACTCGCTGTCGACCGTAGACGCCGACGATACAATGTTGCCCATCCTTTCCGAAGTTTCGGTTTTGTTTTTCGATTTTGGTTATTTGAAGATTACACGAAAATTAATTTTCTTTTCGGGGAAAACTATGCAGGGTCGTTTATAAGTGCTTTGCGGAGAAGAGTTGAGTTAATCTAGAGGGAAATTGAGCGGAGTTGTCCTTAAAAGATATAGACACCTTTTATTCTCGAAATCTTATTACGACTAAGAATTTTTGGATTTATTGAGGTCAGTGCGAGTATACTTGGGCCAAGCTAGGATCAGTACGCCTCTGTCAAGTCATAAACATTACAACCCAACATCGTTTCATGAGCACTTCAACACGCGCACCAGTGATACACCTGCCAACCTCCACTGCGTGCCGCCGAAATTTGCCATGGCGAGACGTCGTCGGCGATCTTCGATTGCTAGGTGTCACGTCACAGAGTCGCTCCTTATCGGCGACGAGATGGATCTATAGAGGGCGCTTTGACCCGTTTGTTGTACTCCTACCTCGGTGTTTACCCAACACAAGGTCTGTGGACATGCCCACAAACCTTGTGGTTTCCTTTGAACGGATGTTAGAAGAGTGGACCGAGGACGACAGACGAGGTGTTGCACTGGAGGGAACACCAATGTCGCAGTCAAGTGAATGGGAAGGTTCGATAGCTGGTTTTCTTCAGTTTAGTTGTGTTCGACTAGCTTCAAGTTTGAGCCACCCACGCCGGTCGGTGCGTTGGCTATTCATCGTGGCTGCTTTTCTCCGAAAAAGTCTCTGGACCACACCGAAGGAGTTGGGCTGATTTCGCAATTATTTGATTCTGGAAAACCTGCTCGCTGCATACGCTTAATGAAGGAAAAAACAGTGAGTGCGCATGCGAGCTGGTGGATGTTGATCATGAAGTAGAAAACCCGAGACTGTGTTAAAAGCTGTGAAACTTTGTCGAAGAATACAGACAGGGGAAAATAACGTATCAAACGAAGAAGAAATACAGGGGAAAAGAACGTCTCAACGTTCTGAAAGACAGGGGAAAAGAACGTCTCAACGTTCTTTTCCCCTGTCTTTCTTCTTCGACCAAGTTTTACAGCTTTTACCAAAGTCTCGGGTTTTCTACATTATAATGAAAGAAATTGTGAAATAGTCTGCTTTCAAAAGGTAGCGGACGCGTCTCGCAAAGTTATAAGCTGTCATGGCATTATGATCTATCGCGTCTCTAATATTTATATATATTATACCCCCGTCGAAGCCAGCAACAATATACGTCTACATTGCTCAGGTTGACCGGCCACAACAAATCCAAATTTTCTCCGTTCACGATTCGAAGTCAAGCTCAATGCAGAGTGGTTCTGCGTGAGTCTCCGATGAAGAGTCTCTTCAGTTTGGCCGCATTCGTCTCCGTGCTACCGGCTAGAACCATTTGGCTGAGTTTAAGTAGTATATCTCTGTCTTTCAAATATTCTTTTATTCAGCAGTTTCCTTAAAAGCTAGTCAAGTAAGCTCGTATTTAAACCCGAAGAATATACTAATATCTCTTTAGTGGGGCATATAGTACGTAATACAATACATAACTCGAATATTCGTCATAATGACTTCTCGATTGCAACTAAAACCTGAATTGAAATAAAAGTAACAGCTGCTTAGTGGAGCGCAAGCGGGTTAACGTGTTCCTTAGCTCAAGAAGCGCTTGCTTAATTTTCGTAATTTTCCTGCAGCCTGTGTTGTTGACCGAGCAGACGACTGGAGCTGTTTCTTAAACGCAGATTCGCACAAAAGCTCGATTTCGCAGATAGATAAGTCGCATGGTCGAGGAATGCGAGTTAGCTGAAAATCACTCTCGGTGGAACAATTCTGTAGTAATCGACGCTTTCCTTAGCTGATCAAAACTGATTAGAGTCTATTGCCGTCTCTCCGGAGCCCATAGTTTCGGTTTTGAACGAAATCTCCGCAACGAAAGTTTGACATGTAAAGAACAAAAAAACACCGGGAAAAGAAAACTATGCTCCGCAAGTTTATGTGAACCGGCAACACTTAACCGTCGCAGTTCAAATACCTATAAAAATGAGCAATAAACAAAAGAAAATATGTTAAGTCGAATGCGCCACCCGTTCAGGTGGCCCGGCCGAGCCGAAGCGACCTGGACCCAGCCGTGGTGTTTGTTTGGTGGTGGCACCCCTATAGGTCGCTGAAGTTGCGAATAGAGCGCGGGTGGACTCTGCAACGTAAGAATAAAACAATAAACAAGGGGACGTTTATTTGTAAGTGCTGGATCTCTCCCAAAAGCACTCGTCAGAGAATGCTTGCTTGACTCACTTGGGTTTTGTGCTTAGCTGGGCACCGGGCATGCTGCATTGTTCGTGCAGGGCGCTGTGGTTATCTCCTCCTCCACCTCCGGCAACCGGAGACCACGAACTCCGGCCGAACGCTCACGCGGCGTTCGGTTATGTCAGCCGAGTTCTGAGTCATTGTAATTTGTTCTCCCCATCCGAGTAGTTCTACAGTTAGCCGCTCGGGGCACCACTGTCTGGTGTCCTCCCCAATAACAGGCCAATCCAGTGCGACGTCCGTGGCTATGCGTTCTTTCGCTTAGCCTCTCGAAATATGCACCCGCCACGTGAGCTCCACACCAGTCCAACTTCCGCGCATGTACCGGGAAAGTAATGCCAACGGATTATTAATCTAGAGGGAAAGTTTCAGTGCATTCGGTCCGGTCCGGAATGACGGGGGTTCACGCGTGTACCGCTGGTCCCAGTTGGTTGTACGAATGGGCCCATATCGCTGGCAGACCTTAATATACAAGAGAAGCACCGAAACATCTACTCTAAGGTATGCACATAATATTTTCAAAGGTTAAGAAGCGCAAACAAAGCAAGGACAATAAAGGCAGAAAGACGACAGGACGGGTGCTAACTCACAACTGATTTTATTAGAAAAATATCGTAACTTATATGGACGAAATTTTCTGCCAAACCGGCGATATAACCAATCACCACTTTCGCAGGTAGCTTTCTAGAAAGGTTACTTCTATGCTTATGCTAGAAAATAATTATGCACATATTTGTTTTCTACGAAAATTAGAAAGATATCACCGGAATCACATATTCTATACAAAACACTAAAGTTGGCCCAAGCAACTTCATCTTGTCACCGCAAAACAAACACGTCCATCCTTTCGTCTGCCGTTTTTTGATGCTTCTTTTTCTTTTTTTTTCGCTTTTTCTTTTTGGATAACCGATGACAGGACTCAGGATTTGGGAGTTTTGCACACCTCCTTACAACCTGGCGCCGACTCACGGGTATTGCACTGTTTCCGGTCTAGGCTGTACAATTCAAAAGTGCGACGGAAGACTTATCAAAACAAAAATAAAATTTAATTTGTTTTTGGTATTTTTGCAGATAAAGACTTTTGAATCGTTGATTGAGTGTACGTGTCCGAAGAGGCTTAGATTAAAAAGAAGCGCTGTTATTGCGATGGCACGTCACCGTCTCCACATGCTTGACATTCCGAACCCGTAATTCAGGTGGTTCAAAATGTCATGACGGCAGCTCGTCATGTCGAACCGACTTATAGTGAGGTTTATTTCTGTTGTATAAGTTTTCGTACGTGCATCCCTCCGAGTAAGACGCTCTCACGTCAAAACTTACTGTTAAAGTCACTATACTCGGCGTAAACTGTTCTTGGCCAAGCAGTAAAAGCTACATGCGCGCGTTCCCTCTTCCATTTTGAGCGCTGAATAAAGCTGTGCGCAGACTCTCCTCCTCTCCCCGGAAATGCCAAGAAAAGTTTTCAACGAGAATAGAGATGTGCTACTTGCAAAAAGAAAAAAAAAGAAAAAAAAAGAACGTGGGATTTTGGCCAAGAACTAGACAAGTGTGTAGGTTGTCGTCCTCCGTTTTTGCTGAAGAGGATAAGGTAATTTCAGTGGACACCCTTAATATTAACTTTGTACGCAGTTTTTTTTTGTAATCATTTAAATGTAAAAACGACCCGTAAGTAAATATGTATCAAAATATCAAAAATGGTGAAAAGTGAACAATGCGACGGGGTAAGGCGACTGTCTATGGTAGGAGTAGGTGCTCTTTACATTAGTAGATATTGAAGTTCATTTTCATTGCATGTGTTTGACTCTTGTATATTTTTGTCCTATCGTGTTACTGTCACGTCGTAAACAAGAAACCTTTGTTTCAAGTGTGAAATACCCTCTTTGACTAAGTATTTTCTATGCGGGCACTGCCCTTTAGGATGACGAATCTTCAACTATGCAAGAAAAAACTGCTTTGCTCTTCCCACAGCCCTAAAAGGTGTTACTTAAACGATATATATGCACTCATTTATTTGTTCAAATGCGGTCTATGCGACGCCGGCAGCCCAGAAATACCAGTCTAATGTATAGTCGTTATGCTGCCAGCAGAAAGGCCAAGGAAACTGCTTCTTTTAAACAAATAACCAAATACAAAGATTGTGCCTAAAGGCAGTCTGTGAAGCTCCTTTGGAATTTCCGCAATGTCATGGTCCTCTAAGAAAGGCCTTGTGGAGTTACTTCGTACCAATTGTATCTTTGCGGAGGACTCTAAAATGTGTAATACGCTGTTTACGTTGAAATTTCATAGAGCTTTCACATCGTAAATTCTACACCCTCAAGATAGCCGATCTTTGCAGACGTTAGGAAGGACTTTTGTAAGAATGCGGGGTGACTTCTGCTAGGCCCACCATCACCTCCCCCTCGGCGTCTTCTCCACGGAAATCAACTGTGATTAACGCGCTCGACTTGGGCGCCCAGTGAATACTTTATTTATATATGGCTTGCAGGTGTAGGCATTGCTGGTTACTGACGTATATTTCTACTTACTGGTTTCCACCAGCTGCCAGTTTTGCGGTGTGAAACTTACATGTTGAACCCAAAGCTCGTTGCACATGAAACACTGGCATGGCCACGAATGCCGTTACAGGCAAGCTACGCGTATGGCGTTGGGCGTACGGTCCTCGAATATTGCTACTAGGCGAATTTGTTACACGTTGACACCACCAAGCAGCATCGCTAGCCAATACCGTCTCCATGGCCGTACACGAACTCTTGATGTCATGAGCGCAAAGCAGATTGCTCTCCTTGCTGGTCGGTTTTAATGCGAGAAGAAAAGCACTCCCAGTCACGTCATTTATTTTTCATTACATTTTAACCCATCGATCGCCAGTATTTCTCAAAAGCAACAACTCAAAAATAATTTGATTTCTCCTGCGCCATTCTCGCCTTGCAACATTTAGCACCCTCTGTCACAAGAGTGAGGATACCTGCGCTTAGCTGTGAATAATCGTATTGCACCTTGATAACAGATAACTTGTCTTTTAAAACCAAACTGACATTGAATATGATGCATGATGAGATGCACCACTGGCATCGAAACGCCGAGAAAAACAGGCGCGAATATTGAAAAGCGAGTCACAAGTTTCTACATGGCGAAATTCAAAGTGGCCCTGAGCCTTCTACCATGTCGTAAATGCTTTGAGTCATTGGACACAAAAGAATGCTGCAAATGCCCAATGCTGCTCACGAAAACAAATATAAATCATAGTTACGAAAAACAAAATATTTTCATAGCATAATTTTTTTTGTGTTCTAAACAAACATATTTTGGTCTCCATTATATTAAATAAACTTTTTGCATTAAAATGATTAACGCGGGCTGAAATATTTTTGGCTTCTTCGTTCACAGCAACCAAAACGACAAAACCGACCAGAACACCGGAACAAACGTGACTTATTATCACTTCCCCTCGCTACCTCCTGCACCGCTTGTCGTTGTACGGCGAACACTTGTCAAGGTGACCTTGCCATCGCTATCGGTGCGGTTGGTGCAAGTGCAATAGGCACACATTTGTGGACCAGACTTTTAAAAGCGACCAAAACGGCAGGAATAAACGAGTCACCGGGACGTGTGTTCCGCCGACAAAACGTGGTTGGTTATAAAAAAACTAAATTCCAGACGAAATCATGAGCCAAGTTTCTTCCAGTGTTCCTATCGTTACTGCCCATATTTTTAGCTCTGAATAAAATGACTTTACTCTTTTTACCGGGCTTTAATTCCAACTTTCTTTTTTTCCGTTTAGAACTTGCTACATGTTGTAATTGTTTTTTTTTATCACCGGTTAAAGGGGCCCTGCAATTATATTTAAGCGTCTATCTTTTTTTTCGAATTCCACGTCACTTAGGGTTCGGGAAAGCCAGCGGGCACGAATAGAGAAACAAAATATCAGTGCGTCATAGTTTAACCGGACGACGCGGAAACCTCCTCCACCTAGGGGCGCGGTGCCGAAAGTGCGCGATATGGGACGTCTCTGGTCCTGGGCTTACCACTGGTCACAGCCCCTACAAGCTTCTTTTCTTCGAAATAGAAACCATAAGTGGCGCGAATCATTTCAGTTATTTATAAAAGTAGTGTTTCTTCATTATTTTAGATCAGAAAATAAACAAATGCAGTTTCGAAAGTACGGAAACAAGAAATGACCCGTCGACATACCCGCCACCAAGCTATGAAAAAGGTGGCGCATACTAGAAAAGATGTAGTGGGGTCAGGCACCAACGAGCGGCGAGCGTAGAAACATCCCGGATGTACGCGACGGCGCTCCGGTCGTATGGACTGGAAGATCCGGACGATTCCGAGCGTTCCCACGGCCTTCGGCGAGCAGCTTTGACTTGCGGTTTGGCCTTTGGGCGGTATGATAGCGTGAAGTGGCTCCCGTTCTGAACTGATCTTTACTCCGTGTTTGCTGTCGTTTCTAGCCAAGGGAGTGTCATGCCGAATTAGTGTTTAATCGCGGAGCAAATGCAATTCGAGCCGCCCTGGCTGCCGGCTTCATACAGCCTAGCCAGAACATGCTTTAGTGGCGCCCTCTTGAGCCGTTGACATGGAGTACGGCAGCCGTGACCGCTCGCTGAGCTAATTGCCCCTCCACGGCCCCTTAAGCGACCAAAGACGTCATAAAGGAGGTTATTTTTTGCTTGTTATTTATGTAGTTTTAATTTGCCTATAACTTTTAAAATAAAGCGAAATTCGACAAAAGAAAATTTTTATTAAGTTACTACGTTCAGTGCGCTCAGGTTCTGTGAAAATTAAAAACCATTAAGAAAGTCCTTGCAGGGCCCTTTAGAAAAAATCAAGAAAAATGTTAAGATGGTATGAGAAGCACATATAATTGGTGATTAAATGAAAAGAGCTTTATTAAAAGCAATACGCATGCCTTTTCTAGTTTGCACCCATTAAAGGGAAGCTGAAACACTTCTTGAAAAAAATTAATTAGAGGCAAATTCTGACGTATTTTTAAGCCGTGAATTTTTATATTACGTTCGTTTTGCCCGAAGATATAACTAAACGCGAAACAAAAACACGAAAAACCTCCGACCAGTCCTGTGGTCATACTAGGATCTTTGGGCCACCAAGCCTGTGTGGTTCGTGTAGGCAGCAGTGTTCCGGAATAGGCACCCCCATTCCATTCCGATTCCATTCCGGGAATTAGAGTTTTCGATTATTCAATTCCTTTCAACTCCTAGGATTGGGGACACTGGGCCCATTCCCACTCCTGGAATGGCTGAATCGTTCCATTCCATTCCTCTAATTCCTAAACATAAAAATTGGCACTTGACGGCTACACTGTGCAATGTTTCCGGCATAAGCAGCATAAAGCTGACATTGTCAAACGCACAGATAATTGAAAAAAAAGCTAAATGCCTCAAAAAAGCACTGATCTTACTAAGCTCACGGTGCTGGATTGCCTGGGGTGACTCGAAGCGTCAGCAGCAGTCTATCGCAAGGTTAAACAAGGTATGCAGAGACTAAAGTCGAAGGAAATGAGCGGGCATACGCTAGCTTGTTTGTTACCCCAACCTACTTGAATGTAAAACATATAACACAGAAAACAAGCATCGGAACAGAGACCAAGTAAAAGGCGGACTTACACGTAGAAATGCAGTATAAAAAATCAAGCTTCGGAGCAAAGCGCAAGAAGTGAGAAGTGAATCTCGCTTTGTTTTAATGCCGAAGCAAACCCAGATTTCTCACTTCAAAGGAGTGCACGCGAATGAACGTGGAAGGCAGCAAGGTTGGCCACCTACTAAACAACGCTCCTCGAACTACAAGAAAACAATAACTGATCACCTTTCTGTTGCGGCGTGCGAGTCAACGAGTTATCAGAGCTCGGTCAGTTGAGTGTCACCCCCCTCTCAGATCTCAGTCTGTGTGCGCGCGTGCATTCTCCATGACGTCGCAAAAAAAAAAAGAAAAAAAAGTAATACAAGAAGCACGATGAGGAGCCTTGCATGGCGGCTTCTTTGTTTGCCGCTTCCTCCGTTTCTTTTGCTTGGTGTTTGGTTTCTTGTTTCGGTCTCGTGTAACATGAGTAAAGCCCGTCGTCTGCGCGTCCGTGAAAGGCACCACCGCCACCCCTTCCACCCCCTCCACCCCTCCCCCTTTGGTCTTTGCTCTGACGCTCGTCTTTTTTATTGCTAGCAATATCCCGCACATTTTTTTTTCTGAGCAACTGACTCGCTGACTTGCTCCGTTTAGCTGAACGTAATCCCCCCCCCCTAAAAAAAGAGTAATAAAGAACCGGGCCAATTCCATTCCCATTCCATTGAGGGCAAAAGGCATCAAATTCCATTCCCTTTCCATTCCCCTATCGTTACCGACATTCCATTCCCATTCCATTCCGGGGTCGCGAAAATGCGGAATGATTGGGAATCATTCCAACTCCGGAGTGGCAACTCCGCAACACTGGTGGGCAGGGCGTGCGATTGATTGCAAGCTTGCCAGGTACATTCCAAGAACTGGCACCGGTCGTGACGTCTGTTTTTGACCTTTGGAGAATGGCATAACAAAAAAAAAATTATTATGACGTCATGCCCCGGCAAGGCGGGGCTTCATCGATAGTTTGAAAATCAATTTCTGCAGCCTCCGTGTGCACAAAAGAAAAATAATCTCGAAATTGGTAATCGTGTAAGCCAAATGAAGACGATTTTGGTGTTTTTCCTCAAATACAGAACCGCCTCAGGTTATTTTTCAGGTCATACAGCTCTTCCGGCTTGCTAGAAAAGCGTATCAGCTAAAATGGGGTAAAAAAAGTTGCGGTGGCTTAGCTCGGCTATGCCAGGCTATACGTAGCGTGAGCTTATGCGCACAAAATGAGAGGCGCTATCAAGCGGCTCCGCTGCAGCGTCAGACTTGGCAACTGCGGAACGCAGGCGGACAACTGGACACGCGGCGGCACCAGTGCGTCTGCCGCGGCTATGACGTCACACCTTTGGAATGTGCAGACCGGCGAGGCGCGCGCGGTGGCGGCGGGGCGCTCGGCGGCGGCGGCTCCGGCGCGACAGCTGCGCGCGGTGTGGCCTCACTGCTCCTCGCGCATGCGCAGACCGGCGAGGCGCGCGCGGCGGCAGCGGAGCGCGCGGCGGCGGCGGAGCACGCGGCGGCGGTGGAGCACGCGGCGGCGGCGGAGCGCGCGGCGGCGGCGGAGCGCGCGGCGGCGGCGTCTCGGCGCGCCAGCTGTGTGCCGTGTGACGTCACTGCTCCTAGTCCTTCCCCAGCACGGAGCACGGCTCATTATGCGAGCCGCGCGAAACTGCTCAACCTCGGCCAGTGTAGCTCAAGGTACAATAAAGCACTGCAAAGCCTGAAGCGAGCGAGCGTCCTGAGACGCGGTTTGAGTCTCGCTCAGCTCGTGCGCTGGCTTTGGCAGCGCTCTGTTTCACCCAGTATCAGCTGCAACTGAGCTTCTAGCAATCGTGCCCAGGGTCGCTAAACTCGTGAAGCACAACTTTGTGCCCGAAGTTTGCGGAATGCGCTAATTGGACTCTCGGGACGCTGACGTCGCGCCGAGCGAGGTGTCAATCATTCGAACGCTCATTTCTTTGAGAGAGGCAGAATGTAGCAAAGTTCATCGAGGCGCGCGTGCGGCGCGTGAGGGGCGCAGGAGCCCGCTGATTGAACGGCTTCGCCGATGACGTAGCGCCCATTTGTCCCTACATCCCTACGCCAAGCTAAAATTAATGCTTTACAGATTGTCCCCAGGCGACCTGCTGACGCTCAAAATCCCTCCGAAGTTTGTGTAAAAAAGAAACCTCGTTTGTCGAAGTTGTCGCTGACGTCAAAGTGACGTTTCCGAACTTTGCGAGAGCCGTGGTTTGAGCTCGAGATCTTCGCTTCGGATCGAGGCGAAGTTCAACTTTGTCAACATGGCGGTGCCGTACGCTGCGGCCGCGCTTATCTTCCGCCACCGACGGCGTCGCTACTGAGACCACCGGGGACGCCTTTCAACTCCCCGACAACGACTTTCGGCGACAGTACCGGCTATCGAAAGCCGTTGTGCGTTGACTCTGCGACGAGCTTCGTTCGGCGCCCGACTTTGAGGCGGCGGACAATCGCGTCTACCATGACCGTGAACCACAAGTTCTTTGCGCGCTCCGGTTCTTCCGAAACCGGTAGCTTTCAAGGCATGGTGGCGACTGACGAGCACCTGTCAGTCTCCCCACGTGATCTGTGAGCCAGGCTGTCGGAAGCTTCTGGCGTGCTCGCCATCGTTTTTTTTTTTTTTTTTTTCTGCAACATCCGAAGAGGTATTAATAAGCTGAGTATACAGTTCAGAATGTTGGAAAACAAACAAGAACCGGGATAATTCTTGGGTAGGTTCGAGTCTGCCCGGCAGCCGGCAGAATATATTTCCCCGAAATTTTACTGGCAGTCGTCACTCATTGGCGGTCAAATCAGTTCACCGAACGACGTGTCATCGACAGATCGTTTCATCGGCACGCGATGTAATCACATGAAAGAGACTTTCTTCCGTTAGGCGGTATATACAAATTAAACATTTTCACACCTTTATACATGTAAGTGGGTAAAGGTGTCCAACAACCAACCCCTAATAAGTCTAGCTTAATGGACCTTATCAAAAATGTAAGCCCTCACCGCACTCTAAAAATGTGCTTGATTTTTTAAACACGTTTCTCTAAAACGTGATGATGTGCCACTGCACCTTTTTATAAAGATGTAAAACTACAATACCCCTTCTCGTCAGAGACGTAGCCAGGGGGGGGGGGGTGAGGCGCCTGCCCCCCCCCCCCCCCCCCCGGAAATCTCCAGTCTGCTGGAAAGCTGCCTCTCCCCCCTCCCCCTCATAAAGCACTTTGTCATGGCACCTACGGTACATTTCCTTTTTTGGGGTGTACACAGCGGCCCGGACCCAATAAAAATGACTCAAAAAGTGCAATTACACACACAAACGAGTCGCCAGAAACAGCACGTTGCTTCGTAGGCGTGTCGAAGGCAACTTTCGGCCGAAAACCGGCTTCAATATTTATTAGCGGATGTGTTCGGTTTTGCGCCTCGTCCCGAAATCCGGTAGGTATGGGTGTGCCTGACGCAAATACACGATTTGTGTCCTAATAGCTTCTGGCTCCACTGATCTCTTATTAGTGCTGGATAGCGGATAGAGGCCTGTATTGCTGGGGTCGTGACGGCACCACCGGCAGTAATCGTCTGACACGATCTCTATCATGAAACTTCTATCGTGTTTCCGCAAACAACAGTTAATATTGTGGGCAAGAATATTAAACGCGTTAGAATACCAATCTTGTTTAAATAAACGTTGTGTGGTTGAGGGCCGAGGGCGACTGAATTGGGTGTTAACTGTGAGGTGTTTATTGAGACAAGGGCTACCGAGAGTTGGTTGTGGTGTCATCCGTGATCCTCAGAGTCATCAGAGCTCAGCAAACGATAAGTTGGAAGGCCTTTGCTGCGGACATCTCGCATCGTTTTAACCGCTTGTACATAGTACTTCATGGTGAAAGCTTTTTCTTTGAACTGCTGTGAGGGCTTCCGTGACAAACTGAAACTCGGACCGTGCCGTTCAGTCGCCGAACGTGCCGTTTATTTAGCAACCGAAGCAAGCGACGTCAGTAAAGTTGGCTCCGGCCCATTTATTTATTTCATTTTATAATCAATGTTCGAACGTTTGACGAATGTCTAGTTTATCTCAAGCACCCGATATAATCATCGCAGCACGTCATAAAATACTCTCCTCGAGTGCCGCGTACAAGCTTCCTATTTTTGCGTGTTTCTCCCTTAGACTTTCGTGTATTCCCTCTCATGGTGTAATACGCCAAAACAACAAGGACGAAAACGAAGGGAGAACTAGAACGGAGACGCGGCGTATTGCCTGTTATCCAAGCAATGGCCGCCGGTGAGGCCAGTGACGGGCTCCCGATCCGCGCCAGACTTGCACAGTGAGAGGTCTAATGCATTGCACCCGCGGAGTGCTGCACGGAGAACAGCCCGGACGAACTTGCCGAATGCACCCTGAGTGCAGACTGATGCTGTCGCCATAGATGTTGTAGAAAGTACCGACCTCAAACCGAAACTAGCGCCTTTTTGTTCGACGTGATGGGTGGGAATGCGGGAGCGCAGTCGCTGCCATCGTTTATCTATAAACGTTGGTTGCTGCAACGTGTCACTTATATTTGCGATGATTTCCAATTAAGGAACTCGGCTGTCAGATATATTTACCGACGGCGTAAGTTTCCGAAGCCAGCTGACTACAAACAGCATACACTTGAGAAACTTTATGGCACTGTACGCGCAAAAGCTTGCTTCGTTTTAAGCATAGTATTATGAGTGAACCACTGAAAGGATACTGCTCATCTAGTTCTTTTGAACATCTCAGCAATACGTTTCGTAAGACTTTTTACTTCCTGGTGAGAGGCATTGAGAACGAGGCTTTCTCAAATAAAATACGACGGGGCAAGATAGCTGCCGTTCAAATATGACTGTGCTTGAGCCTGGGCAGCGTCTCCATGTTTAGCTCCCGGACGCTGAGTGAATGCGTCACGGGTTTCTGCTGTGGAGCTTTGTCGAAATATGTTCCACTTTCACCTGCACACAGATGATGCGAGATATACGCGGCCTCTGTGCTTGTCCTGGACCTTTCATTACACTAATGGTAGGTTTCAGCGTCTGTACGGCAACAAAGCGACCCAAATTTTGCAAATAAAACACGGGTCGTCGATTCCTCCCTTCGTGGAATATCAGACGCTTACAATTCAAGTCTCGCGTTTGAGTTTGTGCCCGCGGGACGCGGTTTCGTGCAGAATACCAGCCTGCTTCTCAGCTCCGCTGCGCGAATGCCGCCTCAGTGCAGACGAACTCCCGTCGTCTGTCTCGCTCCTCGCCTGGGCGAGGCATGACGGGATTGTCGGCGCTGGAGAGCTCAAACAACGTACAGCGAGCGGCGTGAACGCTCGCCTCCCCGCGCTCAGTCTCGTGCTCTCGTGCACCGCCTAGGGATCGCGGTTGGGATTTTTCGTCAAAGTTGCGAAGTTGAGCGCGCGCGAGGGAGGAGAAACTTTGCGGCGTTCTTTTGGTCGCTCCCCCGCAAAGTCAAAAAGCGAAGAATGTTTTGCTTCACGAGTTTAGCTACCCAGCTGGTGTATTCAGGACACATGAAAGAATAATGAACGGGCATATACGTAATAGTTTATCTTCTATTGCGTTCAACTCACTGAAATGACACGCAGGAAGGCCCCGAACGATATTTGCGTGGACTGACTAACACTCTGGGCAGAAGCGCTGTCAAATATAAAATGCATTATGCAGAAAGTTCCTGCAGCTTCTACTGCGCTGTGCGACGCTTTTCGGTTAAAGTCTCTGGGCACCCTGGCGTCCCCAGCCCGGGTGCCCGACAGCGAGGCAAAGGTGCCGAACTTTTACCGCGTGGCGGCGACGTCACGCCACACACGCGCCACATCGGATCAGAGGCGGTGCACACGGGAGTTGCGGCCTAGACTCAGGCGCCACTGGTAACAATGTGAATTGTCTTGTTCATGTCCAATTAAATGTAGTTTCTTTTTGTTGAAACCGTTGGCTCCAGTGTTGTTCCTCCGGATCCGGTATGCAGCAAGGCAAACCGACCACAACTATAAACCTTTCCAATAATTGCCTCCTGCACGCTTCCGTATTTGTCTTCTAGGCTGTGGAAATCGTTCTGAGCGAGCACAAGAGCCCTCTTCCAAAAAGAATACGAGACACCACATCTCAGTGACTCATCACTTTTCGCCCCGGTGGTCAGCGCTAGAAAGGTGTATAGGTGTGATTCTGCTTGCAAATTTTACAGACTTTAGCTGCCCGCCGCAAAGTTCCTCCGTATCGAAGCTGGCCATTTTTGACACTGTGGCAAAAGCCTTTTAAATTTACGTCACGCCGATCGACAGAACTCCCACTTCACGGAGCGCATCACGTGACCTAAATGGTAATATTTATTGAATAAGTGGTAGAGGAGGGGAGGGAGGTCAAAAGAGGAACACAAAACTTCAAACACAACTAGGTGACTTGTGCCTGAGATAAAATCCGCCTGGTCCTCTTATTACATCAGGAAGCTATCTACTTCCAATGGAGCGCTCTATCAACTGACCTAACCAGGAGTTGGACGCCAGCAGAGAAAACGGGTTGTATCAGCTGCCACCATCCTAACGCTAACAATGCTGAACGGCATAAATTTTAATATTACGGATAATAAGGCATATAATGCGCAACTGCAGGCTGGTTGGACAGTATAAACGATCGCTTAGTCTGTCCAGCTCGACTGCAACTTTGCATCAATTGCATTACCTGGTGACAGCTGACACCATGGCGGGACAGTGTCAGGACAAATCACGCTACACAGTGAAGCCGCGCGAATTTTTGACGTCAGGTGACATCGCGAGTCACGTGATGTCATGACGTCATGTGTCATTCAGACGTCACTTAAACATAAGTCGTCACGTGAAACATTGAAATCTCGAAGAGACATAAACATGGTACTGCTAATAATGGAAGCAAAATAACAAAGTTTTTTTGGTTATTCTACCGGAAAGGTTCTCGGGCTATAGAACCAATAAAGCTAGCTCGGTGTTAAAGGGGCCCTGCAAGGACTTTTTTACTGTTTTTGATTTGCAACGAACCTGGGCGCATTGAACACAGTAACTTAATGAAACCTTTCTTTTACCGAAACTCGCTTTATTTTAAAAGGTATAGGCAAATTGAAATTACAAAAATAAGCAAAAAATAACCTCCTTCACGAGGTCGTTGGTTGCTTGAGTGTCCGTTAACTAGAGGAGGGGTAGTGAGCTCAGCGAGCGCTCACGGCTGCCGCACTCCGTGTCGACGGCTCGAGAGGGCGCCACTAAAGCATGTTCTGGATAGGCTGTATTAAGCGGGCAGCCAGGGCGGCTGGCGTTGCATTTGCTGCGCGAGTAAACACTAATTCGGCATGACACTTCATTGGCCACAAACAACAGCAAACACGGGGCAACAATCAGTTCAGAACGGGAGCCACTTCGCGCTGTCAAACCGCCAAAGGACCAAAGCTGCTCGCCAAAGGCCTTCGGAATGCTCGGAACCGGTCGGATCCTCAACTGCAGCGCCGTCGAGTACATCCGGTATTTTTCTACACTCACTGCCCGTCGGAGCCTGATACCACTACATCTTTCTAGTATGCTCCGCCTTTTTTACCGCTGGATTCTGAGTATGTCGACAGGTCATTTCTTGTTTTCGTACTTTATAAACTGCATTTGTTTCTTTTCTGATCTACAATTTTTAACAAGAACTACTTTTATACATAAATGAAACGGCTCGCGCCAAATTATATTTTGTATTTCGACTAAAAGAGCATTTTAGCGGCTCTGACCGGTAGTTAGCCCAGGACCGAAAGACGTCACATTTCGCCCGCTTTTGGCGGCGCGGGTCATCCCCGTAGGTGGAGAGATTTCCACGTCGTCCGGTTAAAATATGACACACCGATATTTATTTACTCTGTCCGTGCTCGCTGGCTTGCGCGAACCCCAAGAGACGTGGAAACCGCAAAAAAAGGTAGACGCTTAAATATGAGTGCAGGGCCCCTTTAAGTCATCAAAATTACGGGAGTAAAACTAGGAGGATATTCACGCCTCAAACTCGATTGCGTGATTTTGGAAGCGTTCTTCAGTGAGCACAAGGTGGTGTTAGTTTGTGTCCAATAATATTGCATAGGAGATTCAGGCAATCACATAGAAAATAGAAAACGGTTCATGCATTGAAATGCAGTTTTGCCCGCTTTTGAATTTTTACTTGTGCCTGCGATTTCTGAAGTCTTCTTCAATTACCACCAGGAAGTAATATAGCGTGTCGAATGAAAGTGATTAACAGGATCACAAAATGCTCTATATTTAATACACAATCATTGGGTTCAAAACGCTACGAGATTTCAGTCCGGTGTGTTTTACCCAAGTTACACTAGACTCTTGACTGTCCTTAAGCAAATGACAGTTGACTGAATCGCGGCGATGGACCGGAGTTACACGGTGGCGCAAACTGCCCTTGAGCCACCGACAATCATTGAGTTCAACTGAGCTGATGGATGTTTTCCCAACAGAGCAAAAGATGGCGGTGTCCGCCGCATCCTCGGCCAGGGTCAGCGCCGGCGAAGCAATTGCTATTGACGAAAATTGGCGGAGGTATATAGAAAGTATCGTAGCAGCAAAAAATTCGGAAGAGCTATGTTTCGGGGCCAGAGCTGCCAGTACAACGATCCCGACATGTCGCAGAAGCCAAAGTTACGCGAGGGCGGTCATTGCGATGTTCGTGCCGACGAGAATTTCGTTATATTTGCCTTGCCTGAATTTGCGCGAAACGTTCGGATTATCGTTCCTTTACTCTAAAAACAATATATTCTTCCGAAGATGAAGGAAACGAAGACGGGCAATCAGGCAGGGGAAAAATAGGAAGTGCCCGATCTCCCGATCCTTCAAGGTTGAAGCACCCACCTCATCCTTCTCCTGCAACCCTCCTTAATCTTCTGTAAATATAATAATAATAATAATGCTTTATTTTCCATCCTTTATGATGGTGGGGCCCAAGAAAAAAAGCTGCAGTAAGCAGCTTGACGAGTCCCTGGGCCCCTACAATGGACAGCAGGAAGCGCGCGGGAAAACAAACAAAAAGTAACATAATAGCGTGCTAGAGGCAATAATGTAAGAAATCTGTGCATAAAACTAAAAAGCACCTTTTGCAAATGTTAAGAGAGAAAAAAGATTACGTACAAGCATACAATAAGCGCAGGTCTTTAAAGGTTAGACTTTCTAGATCAATGTTATTGCTGTTAAGGCTGTTTAACAAATGCGGGAGTGTGGAGCTTAACATTTGAGAGCCATAATTTGTTCGCTGCGTGACCATCTTCCATTTCTCTGGGTTACGGGTAGGATACGGAGGAGAAGTTTTCCTCAGCGACGCAAGGTTTTCCAAGACACATGTACCTCTTGTTTTTTCACTTTTAAAACTAGTAGAAAGCCGATACTGATATAATTTGTGAATAGTGATTATTTGAAAGTTCTTAAATAAATCAGCGGTATGAAAGTCGCGTGGCACGTTACATATACATCTCAATATTTTCTTTTGCAACATAAAAAGTTTTTCAATATTGGTAAATGTTGACGTTCCCCAAACAAGGTGGCAATACGTTAAGTGAGAGAAAAATAATGATTTATAAAGCAATAATTTAACATTTGTTGGTAACACAGATCTGTATCGATTTATAATCCCCACTACTCGAGCTAGCTTTGGGATAAGATAATTCATATGGCTATCCCAAGACATACCCTCACTAAAAATGACTCCAAGAGTTTTAAAACAACTAACAATTTCGATTGGAGTAGAGCTAAAAGTGAGTACTTTAGACAGCACCACGGGCTTGTTTTTTGGACGAAAAATCACAGCTTTTGTTTTACGAATATTGATTTTCAAGGAGTTGCTATCTTCCCAACTTTTTATCTTTGATAAAGTCAGATTTGCCATATCGATTAAATCGTCGCAAGTATCGGAAGAAAAAATACGCTCGTATCATCCGCGTAGATAATGAATTTTGCGTGCTTATTTACGTTAACGATATCATTAATGTATAAATTAAATAGAAAAGGTCCCAATATGCTCCCTGTGGGACCCCTGACGTGATGAACCTTACAGTGGATGAATAACCGTTTATACTTACATACTGTTGGCGATATTCTAGGTAGGACTGTAAAAGTAGCAAAGCTTGTCCGCGGATGCCATACGCTTCAAGCTTTTTAAGTAGAACCACATGACTAAGGCAATCAAACGCCTTTGTAAAGTCTAAAAAAACCCCTAAAACAATTTTTTTGTTCTCAAAATTTTCCAAAATATATTCTTTTTGATTAAGAAGTGCAGTTTCAGTTGAACAGTTCTTCCTGAAACCGAACTGCGATGAAGTTACGAGGTCCCACTTATTTGAAAAATCTACTAGACGTTGATAAAGTATCTTCTCCAAAGCTTTAGAGAAAACAGGCAGTATAGAAATAGGCCTATAGTTACCTAACTCGTTTTTGTCACCTTTTTTATATAGAACAGTCACTTTTGCTATTTGCATTCTTTTGGGAAACACACACGTTTCCAAAGACAGATTATAAATATAACTTAACACTGATGCAATTAAGTCAACTACATACTTGACTGGGCGAATTTGTAAGCCGTCGGCATCACAGCTCCCGCTGTTTTTTACGCGTGTAATCACATTAAGAATTTCCGAACTATCAGTTGGTTTTAAAAAGATGGAACTACAATTATGGGGACAAATATGCTTACAAGCATTAGCTACGTCAGCGTTAACACCAGCGCTAACACCTATGTCTACAAAATATTCATTGAACACATTGGCCAACTCTCGATTGGTTAACTTTACACCTCTATGCTGCAATGTTTCGATATTATTTGATGCAGGAGCGCCTTTAACCAGCGAACCTAAATGTTTCCACATTATGTCGGTACGGCCGTTTGCCGATGAAAAAAGGGAAGAATAGAAACTCTTTTTTGCATTCCTCAGCTCTTTAGTTAAATTGTTTCGGAAAGTCTTAAACTCCTTAAGGACATCTGGGTGACGCGTCTTGATGAAACGTTTATATAGCGCATCTTTCTTTCGAATTTTTCTAAGCAAACGGGATGTTACCCATGGTTTACGACTTTTGTTGGATACCACTACAGATTTATATGGAAAATGGCGTTCATATATCCTAAGAAATTGCTCTAAAAATGTGTTATAGGCATCATCAACTGTTGTTTGCATTAGCACGTTGTCCCAAGCAGCAGCTGCAATGTCCTGCCTAAATGCATCGAGGCTATTTTTATTTATGTTTTGAAAAACCGCAGGTCGATGTTTCATAGATTTTCTAGATACATTAAGTTTAACACACAGAAATATTGGAAGATGGTCACTCAGGTCACAGCTTATCACTCCGCTGCTCAGTCTATCTGTGTGAAAATTAGTTATAAATAAATCTAACGTAGTTTCAGAGCGTAGGGTAATTCTTGTTGGATGGACAATGGTATTAGTACATCCATACATACTGACTAGGTTGTTCATTTCCCTTTTCGAAGTGCTGTCAGAATACATATCAATATTAAAATCCCCCCGCAAATGACATTATATTGATTATCATTTATAAATACCAAAAAAGTCTCAAAAGCTTCGAAGAATGCTAATAGGTTCCCATCCGGTGGGCGGTAAAATACAGCAAAAACATTTTGACCATTACGTAAGCATAACACTTCTACGTCCTTCGTCATAAAGGAATAATCGCTCAATACATCACAGTCGACACCTTTTTTAGTCAGAATGCTCAATCCCCCGCCACGCTTCGAAATGCGATTTGAAAAATATGTGTCGTGTGAAGGTAAACGGAAAATGTCAGAGTCATCATTATACCAAGTCTCGGTAATCATTATAATATCAAAATTAACACCGAACTGATCAAACAGCAGTTCAAGATCATTACCTTTGTTCACTGCGGACTGCGCATTTAAATGAAAACACTTTAAATTGAAGTTGCCCTCTTTCTCAAGATAAGATTTTATTTCATTCGGAAGCAGTGGAGCTTGATTTTCCATGAAGTGGAAACAGAAACAAGTTAAAAAGTAAGAAATAATCCACATCACCCCTACACCAGCTTTGACAGGTCACCTTCATTCTTTACGACATGCGCTTGTTCACCATCCCGCTTTCGTACCAGAATGCTTCCATTTCGGTGCCATACATAACGAAATTCAGACGTTTTGGCCCAATCTTTAGCCACCCAGAAAAGCGCTCTATTCTGCTTCGTCATGTTTTCAGCAATAAAAACATCCGGCTTAGTTCCCGACAGCTTTTTTTATTTTGCAGCCATTGGTCTCTGACAGACTGCCTTGCGAAACGGATGATAATAGTGGGCACTTTATCACGCCTTGAGGGTAGTCGGTGTACGGCAACTACCTCGGTCTCTGTCAGGGGCGGAACCTGCAGCCGGGACGCAACGTTGTTGACCTTCTCCAGCAAGTTTTCGTTTTCAGTCATAGCAACACCATGAATCTCCAGATTTAATTTTCTAGTTTGCCATTCAAGATCATTGATTTCATCCCGCAGTCTGTCGACCTCAAGAGCCGGATTCTCATTTTCTACGGTGTCCAGCCGTTTACGCAGCTCTTTAATTTCGTTTTCGTGCCGAATTTGGTTTTTTAGGACGGCGTCATACTTATCGCTAACCTCCTGGACTTTTTTCTCAATGCTGTCAATCGTCTTTTTTAGAGGCGCCAAGCTTTCTAGCTTACGGTTTATGTCCGCAAGCAGGCTTGCAACGTCGAGCTCCGGTTTGGGTTTACTCATTTGGCTCCCCTTCGATTTGCCCGGTTTACAATTGTAACACCGCCAAGCCTTCTTGTAACTGTCTCCTTTTGATTTGAAAGTCGACTCCGACACACCAGAGCAGTCACCAAGGTGGTAAACACACCCACATTCGAAGCAGGACAACGCGTTTTCATCATCGTCAAACACTTTGTCACATCTAGAACACAAACCGTCATCGTTGTCCGACATCCTCCAAGACAAAGCAATAACTATATGCACACACACATAAAAACAAAATGCAGTGTTTGGCAGCAGCAGCAGCGTCGGCAATACTAAAACGAGGCGCTAGATAGTTAAAAAGTTGAATGAAAGACCAACCTGAAAGTAGCACCGGCAAGAAGTTAGAGTCCGTGTGCCATCCGCGCTGCCGCCGCTGCCAAAGTGACGCTCCGTGTGTCCGATGGGCCCTTTTATCGCACAACCGATTGTGGCGCTGCCATAGCCTCGAAATTCAACTGAAGAAACATGCGTTGTAACGATGGCGAGTCACCGTTGATGACTTGCAACGCTGGCGAAACTGCGGCAGATCCGAAGGCTTGCAGCTTTCCAAGGCAGGCTCAGCGTCACAGTAATGTCGATGAAAATGAGGCAGATCTAGACGCTTGCAGTTTTCCAGGTAGGCTCAGCACACCGCCAGTCGGGGTAACTGAAAGTAGCACCGGCAAGAAGTTAGAGTCCGTGTGCCATCCGCGCTGCCGCCGCTGCCAAAGTGACGCTCCGTGTGTCCGATGGGCCCTTTATCGCACAACCGATCGTGGCGCTGCCATAGCCTCGAAATTCAACTGAAGAAACATGCGTTGTAACGATGGCGAGTCACCGTTGATGACTTGCAACGCTGGCGAAACTGCGGCAGATCCGAAGGCTTGCAGCTTTCCAAGGCAGGCTCAGCGTCACAGTAATGTCGATGAAAATGAGGCAGATCTAGACGCTTGCAGTTTTCCAGGTAGGCTCAGCACACCGCCAGTCGGGGTAACTGAAAGTAGCACCGGCAAGAAGTTAGAGTCCGTGTGCCATCCGCGCTGCCGCCGCTGCCAAAGTGACGCTCCGTGTGTCCGATGGGCCCTTTTATCGCACAACCGATTGTGGCGCTGCCATAGCCTCGAAATTCAACTGAAGAAACATGCGTTGTAACGATGGCGAGTCACCGTTGATGACTTGCAACGCTGGCGAAACTGCGGCAGATCCGAAGGCTTGCAGCTTTCCAAGGCAGGCTCAGCGTCACAGTAATGTCGATGAAAATGAGGCAGATCTAGACGCTTGCAGTTTTCCAGGTAGGCTCAGCACACCGCCAGTCGGGGTAACTGAAAGTAGCACCGGCAAGAAGTTAGAGTCCGTGTGCCATCCGCGCTGCCGCCGCTGCCAAAGTGACGCTCCGTGTGTCCGATGGGCCCTTTTATCGCACAACCGATTGTGGCGCTGCCATAGCCTCGAAATTCAACTGAAGAAACATGCGTTGTAACGATGGCGAGTCACCGTTGATGACTTGCAACGCTGGCGAAACTGCGGCAGATCCGAAGGCTTGCAGCTTTCAAGGCAGGCTCAGCGTCACAGTAATGTCGATGAAAATGAGGCAGATCTAGACGCTTGCAGTTTTCCAGGTAGGCTCAGCACACCGCCAGTCGGGGTAACTGAAAGTAGCACCGGCAAGAAGTTAGAGTCCGTGTGCCATCCGCGCTGCCGCCGCTGCCAAAGATAAACCATCTTTCACCGTAACATTCTTTGGTGGAGGTGCGGATCAGCCCCCGACCAGGATACACTGAAGCAGATGTCGCCAACCTCCAACCGACATGACTTCCAGTTCCGAAACACCACCCGAAGGCGCTCAAGCTCCGCCTCAGCCTTCACTGGTTATCGCCAAACCGCGAGATTCTGGCCTTTTCACCGCCACAGGAGACCAGGAGGTAGAAGACTGGATCGACCTCTATGAAAGAGTAAATGTCCGCAACCGCAGGGATGGCACTATCATGCTGGCGAATGTCATATTCTACTTGCGTGATAACGCCCGAACATGGTTTGAAACACATGAAGAGGAACTAACGTCATGGGACCTCTGCAAAGCCAAGCTTCAGGGCCTCTTCGGACGTGCAACCGGTCGCAAGCTCTCGGTCAAGCGAAAGCAGGCATCCAGGGTCCAAACATCGACCGAATCATATGTGACCTACAGCCAAGACGTCCTATCTCGTGCAGAAAAGCTAACCCCGAAATGCCAGAAATCGAACGGATGGAACAGATCCTCAAAGGCATCGCAGATTATGCCTTTCAGCTACTTATTGTCAGGATTGCTCGACTGTCGACGACGTCCTGAAAGAGTGCCGCAGGTTCGAAGCTGCAAAGACTCGCAGGATAGCGCAAAATTCAACCGTTTGACAAACACCGGCAACATCATCTTGGGAAGACTCTGATACTAACACGGAGCGCATCACGAAAATCGTCCGCCGAGAACTAAAGGCGATGATGCCCGCTGACGGTGTTTCCGGTCTCCCCACTCATCGACTAACGAGTTATCTATCACCGCCGTTAAAACTGTCGTTAGGCAAGAAATGGAAAATTTCTGCGGCTTGCCACGTCCAACGTCTTCGCCCATCATACGATCAACAGGCCCATACGCCGGAGAGCTGCACGCCTGTGAATTTTCACGCTGCGACGCCATCCCTTGAGATCATACCACCGACGTTATCCCGCCAGTGGAGGACTTTGCAGAGAACGGACCCATTTGTTTTACTTGAGGTATGGCTGGTCACGTCACCCGCTAGTGTCGAAATCGCTGGAACAACCGACAACCAAACAACCGGACGTTTCTACCCACCAATGGTGGTCGTACACGTAGCAGAGCGCGTTGAAAACTACAGAATACACAGAAAGAATAAAACACATGAAGGACGAACACAGACACACACAGTTCTTTCAATGAGCAACGAACATTTATGAGATGCCCATGATGCTACGACCGTGAACTTCAAAGATTTGAAAGAAAGAGAACGAAAACTTAAACGAAAATAAAGAAAATGGAAATTGCCCAGATTTAAAATAAAACGAAATTGCTCAAAATTGCTCGAAATTGCTCTACTACGAAAGCATCTCTCTATGTTGAATCTCCGCCAGCCCTTCAGGATTACGAACTCCACACAGAGCTCATTTCCCACCTACTTCTCCACGTCACCACCAAGCCGCACTCCATGTTTTCATTGAGACATAGAAGACCTTTACTGCAGTCTGGACCCCCGAATTCTCTTGAATTCCGTTTCTGATGCTATCCATGAGCCACGGTCCATGAGAGTTCCAAAATACATCCGGAATATCCACAAAGAACTTCATTGATCTCCTACTGCATAACTGAGTCCACGCTTGTTGAATACAACAAGAAAATTTTTAGACAAAGAGAGGTGTCTGTATGGGCTCATGCCTCGCCCCGGTGCTCAGTGGAAATCTTTCTCCATGTACATAGACCGAGCCGTGAGGACCCAACTTGACGTTATAGCTCCAGAAATCCGAGTGTTCCGATATGTAGATGACTATCTAGTTGTTCATCCGTCCTCTATCTCTTCTCCGGCCATTTGTGAAGCCTTCAATTCTTGCTCGTCGGGTCTCAATTTCACGAGTGAAGAACCAACAGATGAAGGTCTACAGTATCTGGATTTAAAACTTCATCTTCATCCTCAAGGTCTATGCTGGAGCTTCCAGCAACGCTCCAAAAACCTGTCCTTCCATTTTGTAGTAACCATTCCAAGTCGGTAAAGCTTGGAATCATTCGAACCTTGTTTGCCTCTTCTCGCTCGAAATCCTGTTCACACACTCTCATCAGAAAGCGTCCTGCGACAGCACTGACCGCCTTCTCCAAGCAGGTTATCCAGCCGACCTCACTCCTACAACCCTTCAGCGTCTCATCACGGGCCCCATCCGTCCTCCATTGAAACAAAATAGTCATTCACGTCTGGTTTGCTGTACCATGCAGCACACTACCGCCCACCGCCTGAAGACCCTTGCTGCTCCGATTTGACACGAAGGTGAGTCTTCACATGTAGAATGAGGTTGAAACAAATGTGCCAGAGGGTGAACAACGAGTGTCGACCACCCGAATGCTCCATCAAGCACCACAACAAGTATGTTAAATGTAAAGAAAGCCAGTCTATTCAATTCCTCTGAGCTGGAGGCCAATACATCGGCCAAACTGGAAGATGCCTAAATGTTCGCCTAAGGGAGCACCATTTAGAAGTCACCAAGGCATCATCGGACTCTTTTCACCCCATAGTCGTGCATGCCCGTACCTGCCACGATTGCACCCCAAACTTCGAAAACACCACAGTTCTTGAAACACACAGAAAAAGTGTGGGCGAGAAATAATTGAGGCGCTTTAAGATCAAATACGCCGCGAACAATGTTTCTGAGCCCTCTCTGGTGTTGTCATCAAAGAGCTAGAGTTCCTCGCGCCAGAGTTATCGTGAAGGTAGTTTTGATCATTTATTAATTTGCCTTCTTTTCCTTTCTTTTATTCCTCTTTTCCCCGTTTTCGGGGGTTAATTTCTTCTTCCTTTCCCCTTAATTCAGGGGTTAATTTTCCTTTATTCTTTTTCTTCTTCCTTTTCCCCTTTGTTAAGGGGTAAATTTCCAGAAATGTCTTATCGTTATTTTGGTATTTTAAAATTTTTGAGCAATTTCGTTTTATTTTAAATCTGGGCAATTTCATTTTCTTTATTTTCGTTTAATTTTTCGTTCTCTTTCTTTCAAATCTTTGAAGTTCACGGTCGTAGCATCATGGGCATCTCATAAATGTTCGTTGCTCATTGAAAGAACTGTGTGTGTCTGTGTTCGTCCTTCGTGTGTTTTATTCTTTCTGTGTATTCTCCAATGGTGGTCGTTATTAAAATAGAAACTTCTCTTCTCCCTCTGATGGCCTCCCAAGCGAAGATGCAAAATTCTATCGCTCATCGCAAAACCCTCGCCCTCAGTGCCCTGGTCGCCGCCAATCCATTGTCCCCACTCGTTCGTCGCCCCGTTTCGCCGTCGAATGATCTTTGATCCTCGGAAAACTGAACCATGCAGCTTTAGGGAGGTGAGGCTGCACCACAGTTTATAGCCATCAAATCCTCTATACAATACCGTCGCCACATCTCATCGACTCATGGTTCATATTTACGGTATTAGTGCATTAGCCCTTGTCGATACTGGAGCCGCAATTTCCGTAATGCGCGAAGACCTCCGACGACGCTTACGAAAAGTACTGACGCCACCTGACACGAAAACGCTGCGCGGTGCGAGATGGCAGAATTATCTCACTTCATGGCATGTGCGGTGCCCGCATGATTGTTAAAAACAAGACTACCTTCATCCTTTTCACATTCCTTATAACCCCGTCCCCATGAGATCATTCTCGGCTAGTGTCTTCCTCTCCTCACATTCGACCCTCATTGACTGTTCCAAATACTCCAAATACGAGATTGAGCTCGATACCAGTGAGTTCTGCGACGTTTCTGACTCAGTTGTGTCCGGATTATGTTGTCTTGAGACATCACGCATTCCTTCCTTGTCTGCTGCCGCCATAAATGTCACAAC
>JAZHYW010003245.1:0-57544 GCA_037355805.1 Ixodes ricinus
TGCTCCTACTTGATTCGGCCCTCTCGTACATCCGTCGCAACAACTCCGTCTGTTTGCCGGATTTCTCTCCAGAAAGCTTCTGGACTGATCTTCCGAAATGGTCAACAGGCGACGAAGTAACCCTTCCCGAAGGTGGCTGAACGGGCCGCCTTTCAAGCTCCACCGGGCGTCCAGCGGCTCCCTCCTTGTTCCTGTTCCTCCTGCCGTTCAACTGCTGCCGGTACTGCTCGTACTGTTTCCGAAGCATCTCTTCGACCTGCGCCTCTTTTTCGCTAGTCAGCACCTGAACCGGACGGCCGAAGTAATCGTAGGGGCGGAAGGTGACAAGATGGCGCGGTGATTCACGTGTCACCTCCTCCCTGTCTCTCCTCTCCCTCAGCGGTATGTTGCCTCTCTGTGGCATTTGGGGCTGCCTGTGAAACGTCTGCTCCTCAGAGGGTCTTCTAGCCTCTTGTAATCGCTTGTTTTCCCTCATCCTGCTCTGAACCCTTTCGTACTGCTCCCTCAGCAGTGCCTCCGCCTGAGCAGCCTTCTCCCCAGTATGTACCTGTACTGACCTTCCGAAGAGTCAACGGTCTGGAGAGAAGCACTGTCGAAGAGTCGGGAAGCCGGCTCCCGTCTAGGCGGAGATACGCCTCGTGTCTACTTCCGAGCAGTCTTTGCTGAGTGCACCCGTTAGCACCTGACGGCCTTCTAGTCACCGGAGAAGCGTCACGCAGCGGCTCGCGGGAGAGTCGTATGACCGATCACCCTGTCAGGTTTCACGTCGTCGAACCTCACCGTAGGTTTCTCGTCATCGTATGGTTTGCGGTCGTCCGTAACAGCCCTCGCGGGAGTGTCGCCATGGCCGAACCTTGTAGGTTCATCGTTGTCGTGAATCTTGAAAACGGTCGTCGTCAAGCATACGTTGGCGGCGTTGGTCACCTTGATGGGTCCCTGTAGAGACCACCCGAAAATGGTCTCCACTGCGGTCAATGAAAGGTTAACGCGACGTACGTTTCCGGTGGTGACCCTCCAATAGTAGTCTGCTCCTATTAGAATGCTCACTCCACGCTCCCCTTGACAGTCCCCCACAGGTAGATCAGCGAGTGTGATCCCTTGTCTTTGTAGGTTTCTGATGATGTCGCCATCAGTGAGAGTAAGGATCTCTCCGCAGATTTCCGGAACCTCCAAAGCCTCGACTACGATCTCGGCGGGCCCGTGATGGCTTCGGAGTACAAGTTCCACACGACGACAGTTTCTTTTAGTTCCACGCCCTGAGTCACCAAAAGCGAATATCGTGAGCTCCTCCTCGCCGACCGGTCGACATCCAAGCCTTTCAGAGGTGTCTCGACGGATGAAGGTTCGTTGACTCCCTCCGTCGATCAGTGCTCGTAGGGATGTTTCGGTCTGACCACTCGCTCGTATCCTGGCTGTCTGAAGCAGTACTTGATTGTGAGCTGTCGTACTGGAGCTCGAGATGCCGATAAACTGAGGAGGAGTCGAGCTGGTGTTAGTAGGCTGCCTTGTCGCCGCCCACTCGGGGTCACACATTACGGTCAGGTGTTTCCCGGAGCACTTTGCACATGAAAGTTTGTGCGCGGATCTGCACTCTCTGGAGCGATGGAATTGTTTAGTGCACCGAAAGCACCTGTTTTCCACTTTCAGCTTGTCCTTTTTTTCTTTGATCGTTAGAGGTGACGTGCAGTTCTCCAAGTTGTGCTCCTTAGAGCTGCAGAACACGCAGCGCCTTAGTTCAGGTTTCGTGGCACTGGTCAATGCTGCCGCCGATCCTTCCCTCTCGGAGTGGCGTTCTAGGCGATGTGAATCGGTTGTGGGTCGTTGTGATGTGTGGGGTGTGAGCTGGCGGCACTTCTCTCTGGTTTCCACCTCGATGTCAATGAACTCGAGAAGTTTATTGAGTTCATTTTTGTCTTCGCTCTGCGGCCGTTTTTCGACAATCAAGCTGCGATTGTATCTGAGAATGAGCTCTGGAGGGAGAGACTTCTGTAGTACTGTATGCAGTAGTACCCCATACGAGTCCGAGTCAACTCCTAGGCTCTTTAGACTCCTCATCCGGGTCACCACATCGTCATAGAGTCTCCGGAGTCCATCCACTGCGTCTGACGTCGCGATTGACTTTATGTTCAAGAGGTGTGTGAGGTGGTCGTTCACGATGACAGAAGGTTGACCAAATCTCTTTTTGAGCAGCTCTATGGCCGTGTCGTAGTTGTCACCGGTTACAGGAATTCCTTTGATCACTGCCTCAGCTCGGCCGACCAGGTGCACCTTGAGGTACTTCAGCTTATCCACGGGAGACAAGACGGGGTTCTGGTCGATAGACGATTGAAATTGGTCCCAGAATGTCTGCCACTCCGCCAGCTCTCCGTTGAATTTCGGCAGCTCCAACTTCGGTAATTTCACGTTCGGGACAGTCGCACCGTTCATCCCTTGTCCCTCTGAACGTGACGCGTTGTTAGAAGCCGAAGAGGTCGTTTCGTTGTTCTTTGGCTGTAGTTTTTGTAATTCCCTCAAAGCTCTTGACCTGGCTATGCTGATGGAGTCTTCATAAGCGAGGCTAGCTTCCATTTCCTCTTCTATGTTGTTCTCATCAACAAGGTCCGCTATCAACGTGTCGAGCTCCCGAAGTGATTTTTCTTTTAACGTAAGAAGAGTGATCTTATCTTCAAGCTCACCTTGCTGCGCGGGAAGTTGGTTCATGACTGTTGTCATCTCGTTGATGAGCCTTGTAATTGCAGATCGGACGACTCCTCGCTTCTTCTTGAGCTTCTCCATAACAGCCGGTGTCGTTCACGTTGTTCGGTTGTTTGGGTTGCCCGAGGTCGTTGTGGCTTGCGTTGAACGTTTTGTCTTGGCGATTAGTTCCCGGGTTTCGGCACCATGATTTTGTGAAATAACGTTAAGAGGAGGAATAAAAAGGGTTTATGTACAATATTTACATTGGTGAGAAAACGTTGCGATCCGTTGAGACGTTCAGTGTGCGTGGTGTCGTTCGGTATTCGTTGAGGCGATCTCGTTCCGCACTTCGTTCTCTTCGTTCTGCTATTTCGTTTTTCTCGCGATCTAGCATGTCCTTTTCGTCGTTTTCACTCAAGAATAAAGTCCACTAAATTATTTTACATGTCGTTTACATTTTCTGCCGTGTATGGGGAAGCGGCGCACCTTGGTGGTGATAGCTGGGAACCGGAAATCGGGCAGACATTATCAGAATACCCGAGGCTATGCAAAAACACGTTGTATAAAAAATTATTTTCACACATCTTTATTAATCCGAAAACGCACACAGACAAATTGCAGCATGAGTGACGAAATTTTACCTTTTGCTGCTGTTTTCTAATGCTCCAGATTATTTTCTGCAGTTATCGTGTTCTAGCTTATAACCTTCCTAAGCGCAAACTTGTATAGGTGGTATTCACTGGACGCCATATTTGAGGTGACCGCCCACAGCGCATGATTGATTGATTGAAACGTTTATTTGAAAGACCACGCCTCTGGCTTGTGGGCCTCATGTGACGTGGGGGAAGGGGAAAAAAGAGGTGTGCTCGGGGTGAGTTCTCATTTATGGTCTACCAAAGAAGACAATATTGATGGTGTGCGATGCGCGTGTTGTAATCGTTGTAGAAGCTTGCCGTCAGCACGTGCTCAGCAGCAGCGAGCTCAACTATGGCCGCCAGTGAATACCACCTATACGCATTCCCAGCGCCTATCGTGAAGGCGGAGAATGCCAGGATGTTCTGAGCGTACGCCCAGTCGTCTTCTGTAAAATATCAGACGCTCAGCATGCGTGCTCCAGCTCAGTGGCACGGTACTTTTCGCTGTGTCACTGTGCTACCTCAAAGCAGCTGTACCGTGAGGCGTCTAGCATATATCTTGAAGCAGCTGTAGCGCGCTGCTTTGATGTAGTCGCTCTTCCGTTGCCGGCGCAAATTGTACGCAATGCCGCCTTAGATTTTTTTTTTATGCAGGCACAAAGTTGCTTTATAAAACCTGTATTGACTGCTTTAGATCCGCCTGCTTTTTATATTCGTGACAATCTAAGGTAGTATAGTTGAAAAAATAAGGGATACCGCTGCGAACGCTTAAATAAAACCTTGGTGGACGTGCTGAAGACCCCAAACTTGTCGCTTTATCAGGCCTGGTCTCCTAAGCACTAAAATCCTCTTGTTAAGTCCGACGCGTGCAGGACGTTTTTGCCATACAGTGTTATGTTATTAGTACGTGAGTTCAATATTTTGATGTGTTTAACGTCTTTGTGTTGTTTTTTTTTGTCTTTTTCTTTTACTGCAGGTTTTGCTGGAATGGCCGATATCGAATTCGAAGACGTTATCGAAAAAATCGGTGGCTTCGGAAGGTTCCAGAAGACATTAGTATGGCTTTACTTAGCACCGGTCTCCCTGTTAGTTCCAGGATACTTCGTCGGCCTCATCTTTATGTTGTCGGTGCCTGAACACTCTTGCGTTCTCCCGAGTGCTATAAAGACCTTGAACCTAACAGAAAGCAAAGCTGCACATCTCAGGAGCCTTGTGGTAAGCAGCGACAACTGCCACCTGTCCCTGTCCGCCTTCAACGCCAGCTTCATTCAAGATTTCCTTCGACACGCTGAGGATGAGAACCAAACAACATCGGCGTTACCAGACAAGCAGAGGATACCCTGTACGCAATTTACGTATGACGACACAGACTACGACAGCACCGCTGGAACGAAGGTTAAAATTTTTCTGTAACTCGATCTTCCACTGCGTGAGTCAAATGAATTGCTAGCCCTTTGAGCTAACCGTATAAATCGGCTTCTTCACGTATCAAGTCAAATTTCGCTTCATATGTGGCCAAAGACAGGGCCTTTCATGCATAAACATTTGAAGTCACAACTTACCTGCGTAATGAGTAAAAATGTAAGAACCTGATTTTGCTACCTACAGCGTCCGTCTGCTAACAAGAGGCGTCTGATTGGCACAAAATTCTACAGGTGGATGCCGGTAAAAGAGGGCACGGACACTTATCTACGATAGCAGACGATGTATTTGAATCAAATGTTGCTCATGCTCTCTCTGGTGTAGTGCATAATTTTGTTATGCACTACACCAAAACTTGCTAGTAAGATTCATTGTAAGGCTATTTCAGCGATACATCAATTGCCGCCGTCATCTCTTGGCAGTTGCTTCTCCCAGATGTCTTCCCTTTGCAGAGAGCCGCCATTGGTAGCCAATTCAAGCTTTTAATTTTGTGTATTATTTACCCAGGCCAGACCATTTTTTTAAATCTTGATCTTGATAGAGAATATGCATCTATTTTCTGCCAAGTGTGTACAAAATAATAGCTGGATGTGTTACATGTAAGACTAAGAATACTATAGTCACTAGAATATTTTTTGTGCCCTGTTTATGAGCAAAACACCTACTCGCACGCTTTGTCACAAATCAGGCGTGCTGCCGAACACTGAAATACGTAATGAGCCCCCCAAATGACGATTTCCAGTAAATTTCTAATGCAATAAAAACCTGCCTTCTGGGAGGATTATTAACCCGTGATACATACCACATGCTCTTTTGCAGCCCAAATTGAATTTTGTTCTACATACGTTCGATATCTTTGCGCCGTCATTATCAATAATTTAGATATATAGAGATCGCAGTGATTGTCAACACATCCGCTCTTCGGAAAGGCAGAGGCGCAAAACTTCTTTATAAGAGTAACAATGGAAATATTCGAGTGCTCTTTTAAATCAAGTATCTCACACATTTCTTTACGAATGAGTTCTAAATCTGCAGATATAACCATAGGTTAATTAAAGACATCTGCAACCGAACATGCCCCACGTAAGTTCTTCATCCGGTCTTTTTATCCACTGCCCAAAGATGAGTCAATTCTTGTCAAAAGAATAGGAGAAACTACCGATGGAAGACACGCTGGCACTTCGTTATCTCCCATCGACGTCAGGCGCGAGATTTCAAGACCTTTCACACTGTAGCCTTTGCTTACGCTTGATGGCGCTGCAAGGGCTTACGTTGACATACCACAGCGAATCGCCAGTACCGCAAACAAGAGTTGTGTCACTTGGTTGCTGCGGTAACATGCATCCTTATCTCGACGGCTACGTTCCAAACGTAATGCAACAAACGCGCGCGAAGGTGCTTAGAGTCGAAATGATTAAAACCACCTCGGTCGTCATCTAGACGTCTGCGAGTTGAGTCATTCAGTCTTCCTCTTAATCTGGTAGACTAATTACACCTGCCATAAGAACGTACTTCTCATTCTTAAATGTATCTGGCGTTTGTCTTTATTTCTTCTTTCAGTGGGACCTAGTGTGCGACCGGGATCACTTGCCCAGCCTTGTGTTCACCGTAAGCAGCGTTGGTAGCACAGTCGGAACGGTTCTATTTGGCATTCTGTCAGACAGGTGAGTAAACATATGACTGGAATTTTTTTGTTCACTCGATCTCACGAAGCTCGTTTTTTGCAGCAGCAAGTTTCGCGTGCTTTTTATGGTGCGCAATGAGTTTGAAATGAGCTTTTCGATTGAAATGTATAGCACCCTACTCAGCGGTGGTGCGAGTAAGAGAGTTCCCTAACGCGAGAAAAAGAAAGGGAATTCAGGATATTCTGTAGTTTTTTAGAGACTGTTGGTCAGACTTTCTCTCACAATACGATACAATCACCATTTATTTCGTAATAAAATCTGTTACTATGTCACTCTGTACAGTGAACTTCCAGCACATATATACGGCATTCATGCACCTTCAAAATCGCATGCCAAAAGTGAGAAACTCGAAGAGGCGTAAGAGGAAGGACACTATAAACCCCGCTCCCACTAGATGAGGGGAGACATGCGATCTAACCTGCCGAAGCCAGGCTTGCGACACCAACAACTTGGGCCAGATTGGTCAATTGATTGAAACACTGTCTAATCAGACCAATCCTCACTAAGCGTTCGGCGCGTGCGTGATGCCACCATAAGTTTGGTTCACAGGAGGCAGAAGGCCGTGCACGCGAGGGGCTCGTAGCTGTCTCGTGCGCTACTCGTCGCAAAGCTCCAGCGGGGTTGTCGCACGCGCAGAAAGACAGGTTTTCTCGATGCATTGCGGCGAGCGGTGGCGCAGCCAAAATGGCTTGGGAGGTCGCTCTATTCGGTTCAGCTCATTGTACACCAAGCGGTATTTTTTACGAAAAAGCGTTGTATTATCTAGACTGAAATCCGTAGTTCAGCAGGACTCACCGGAAAATGTAAGCTCACTGTGCTGTGAACTTCCCTTTCAAGCCTATACTTCAGGAAATGCAGTATACAGAGAAGACTGTATGGTACATGACCGTTGGTGCGAACGCGTGTTAACCAGCTGATACCATTTCGCTCATCAAAGATCTAGGCGCTCCGGTTCATATTAGGATGTATCGCAGCGGAGGCTACAAGTCGCCGGAGCCAAGCCATGTAGCTGCAGCATTTCAGGTGACCTCCTGGTTGCACAGACCGACGCATAGAGCGTGAAGTCACAGGTGGTACGTGGGAAGCAACCGAACCGGCTAGTAGTGATGACTCGCTGTAGTGTCCAAGCTGCGGCACATCGCAAGGTGAAATGAAGTTTTGTGTGCCATCAAACACTAATACGCAGCACTAAATTGAGTAGAATTATTCAATGACATGCGCTCTTCTGTGAGTGATCTGAGATAACATGTCAATCATGTGCTCAAGCTGAATATAGCGCGCAGTATACGCACGGTGTTTCCACAGTATCGGAGCTAACGGGTAAAGTAGTAAGAATAATAAAATTGCTGAGCAGAATTATAGACGAGGCTCGTACGTTTTTGGTTGTGCTTTTTCATACACTTTCAGCAGATCGGCTTACGTATAGCGCCAAGCAAATGTTTATCGCTTGTCCGCTACAGGCGCACCTATACAACAGCCTGTCTCAAAGCAGCCAGTTGCACCAGAGGCCTGAGAACAAAGTTTATGTGTTTAAAATTTCGTTGTAGATGACTGACTTTACGTGTGCGCACCGTCATTTTTTAGTTTTTGTTTTTTTAGTTGCTCATATGAATCACCGTTTCACCGCCCGCAGAGTGGAGAACGCCACGCAAGGGGCGTTGTTTATAAAAACAGCCTTATTTTTGAGTAAGCACACACAGCATCTCCACTAATTTAAGAGTCCCACTTTATCAGGTAATATCAGGCGGCTGTTAGGAATGCGGTTCGGCCGGGCCACATTGCTTGGGATGTGTCAATAAAAAAGAGAGTTCCATTATCTTTTTTAAAACAGATAAACTTCCTCTGCGAACGGGTATTTAAAATCGTGGGAGCCTGTACATCAACAAATTAGGAAAGCGAGTAAGTCCTAACCAAAGAGCGGCAAACAATGCGAGTTGCCCTAATGACGTTTTCGACTGTAGCATCTTGCCCGTTTCAGGATTGGCCGGAAGTACACCTTCTTTGCGCTCGTGATCGTCGCTGCGGTGTTCGGATTCTCTTCCATCCTGGCGACACACTTCTTTGCATTCATCGTCCTGCGAGCCATCTACGCCAGCATCGAGCCGCAAATGTTTCAGCTGCCCCACATCATGCGTGAGACTATTTCATCGTTTACACTTTTCGCAACTCCAACACCCTACAGATGGTGGGGCAGTAGTTCCAAGATGGCGGAAGAGACGGGGATAGATTCTCCAGGATTTCCCGTGCGCCTGCTCGCTGACGCTGGTCGGTAGCAGTAATGAAGTTACTTGGCTACAAATACGACGCGGTCAGGGCAGGAGAATGTCTCGGGTGACGGGGTATGTTCACGTGCGTTAAGAAAATAAGCATGTCGATTGATAAGGGTTAGAGCGGAAGACAACAACTCCTATTTTAACGAACTCGCTGTTTTCGTTCAAACTTGCATGATTCACGAACACGCCAACCGGAACCATCCGGTAACATTAGCACCAAGGCCGATAGTCCCTGCCACCGTTTCCGCCGCCGTCTTCGTTTCTCTGGTTCTTTGTTCGTCCGCGAGAGGGCAAGGTGCGGGCTGAACTTGCGAGTAGCCACGGACAGGGCGAGAACAGCAGGGAGGAGTTTCAGTTGTTCAGAATAATGTGCGAGCGTCGTACTTTTGAAAACGCATTGGCGTCTCGTGCACCTCGATCGTGCAGCCAAAAGCACGGCGGAAGGCCTGGAGCGCGGGCTGGAGAGCTGCCGTCCGTAAGACACGCCCTGCCCTTCTCACGAAGCAAGTGAGTATAACGGGTTGAGAACAACAGTGCGTCCCTTGCAGTTGCCCGGCCTCCAGGACGGACACCCTTGCCGTTCGTATCCTTTCGATGGCTATACATACTTTGCTCCAGTAATAGACGCACTGTTTAGGAACTGTGTGATTTCGCGTGTGCTTCCCACAAAGCCCTCGTACAGCGTGCGCTTTCCAACAGAGCCCTCATGCTGCCAATCATCGCGTCCCACGCAAGAAGAGCGGCTAATAACAAGATCGAGAAAATAATTCTTCTTAGATATGAGACCTGCGCCAGTCGAATTTTCGTGTTGTTGCGTTGTCTTTGTCCCGCGAGACGCCTCGGGCTCCTTCTGTCGTTCGCGATCAGTGGGGAGCTTTTAGTTGCGTATAAAAGCAAACGCAAGCACCCCCGCGTTTGGGTTCGCGTTCCGTGCACCACTCTGCGCATGTACCACGCGCACGCAACGCAGCGAGCTATGCGTACGTATGCTCGCTATAAATGTTTGCGTGCTTACGCAGTGGTCCTCTATGTGTCCCCTTCACGTTGCTATCGTCGTGCGCGTCTGGAAAAGAGCGAGACTTTCCAAGACTGAAAATTACAAGCCATACCTCGAAATGATGGCCATACAGTTATAAACGAAAAATACAAAGCACGGTCACGGCAGGCGCACAGAAAGATATTCAGATTATTTGGGAAACGATGGGATTTACGGCATCGAATAGGTCTCTTCCAGAATCGAAGCGATACCAGCGGCGTAATGCCGCGCAAAGCAGCCTGGGTACTGGTGGCCACTATGTTTCGGTTTTGATTTGCCAAGCTCACTTCACGACATCCCGCCACAACCAAATACAATGCTTGCATGATCGAATAGGCGACTCTCTTAAATTTGTAACACTTCCGGTGTTACCTATTGATAGGGATAGAAGGCTTGAAGCTCCTCGCTAAAGGGGCTTTTATGGTCACTGGAGGTCCCTGTTTCAACGAGGGCTCTCACAAAGAAGAATATGTGCAAAGCAAGCGGGCGCTGACTTTATTTTCATGCAGCGCTGAGATGCACTCAGCACTGCAAGTCAACGGTGCGATTGAAACCGAAACCATAGCCACTCCCCTTCATGGCCTTCCAGGTACCATAATGCAACTCGCGGAGTGTTGCTTGCAGGAATTTTCGAAAGTAGTCTATTGGCGTGACTGAATATGGTCCTTTGAGTTTTCGGAGAAGCTTGCATACGCACATCTAGATGGCGCTGCAATTGCTTACGAATACGTTTGCATTTCGCTGTACTAAAAGTGCTAGATTGACGCACTCCGCAGCGTTCCGCAAAGAGCTTGCATGCGTCTTACATGGGTGTACGCAAAGGTCTTTACGCTATTCTAGAACTCTCTATTGTCAATTGACGTTCAAACGTAAAAATCAGACATGCAGTTTTTCTCTCTATATATAGTGTGTATATTACAGGCATGACCGCGAGGAGTGTGAGAGTGTCCTTTAGCATTGAGTAGCGAAGCGTCATCTCAAGCCGGCATGCCGCGACATTCCTTTCCGCTGTGAAGACTATAGGAGTGATGATGCGCTATTCAGTCCAAACTATTTTTACACCCCTAATAAACATATGGTATTATTGCACCGGTCCCATTAAGAAAATTATGGCATGCTTTATCATTTTCTTAACCATGGGTAGCCTATAGCATCCCAGAATAATTCGATAACATACTCAGGAACCAATCGTTTGCGAAGAACTGTCATTGTTACACTGGCATTCAGAGGCTGCGGTTTGACGGTGGTCTCTCTCATTGTGCCATTTGGTTTAAAAGAAAGCTATTAAGGAATTATTGTGAAGGTCAGATTTATACTCCATTTTGGTGAGTCGGGGGGGGGGGGGGGGGACGGGGGGTTATGATGCTCAACTAACAAAGGGCACAGTGAGATAGTCATATCCTCGCAATTTCTGTACATCACGTTCCTTACCCACCCAGTTCTGGAGCTGGTGGGCCCCAGCGAGAGGACCCTGGTTCTGGGTGTTGTCTGCATTGCCTGGACGCTTGGGCTCTGCATCCTGCCGTTCTTGGCCTATATAACGAGGTCTTGGTTTACTCTCGGCATCATATACTCGGCCTGCGCTACAGCTAACTTGCTGTATTATAAGTAAGTACTTCTGGGGAATGTTCCCCCACAGTTCTTACCTTACCCAGTCTCTATTCTAAGCGAAAACATCTGAGCGTCGAGGTTATCCCGCAGGCCAAAATTTGAATTACATCGGGCTTTATAATTCATAAAACGGTTTTACGAAGGCAAACTTTTCTGTTTTTCGTTGATCTGCGAAGCGCCCGAAGTTTGCCGCAGCATTATATTCTGAAATGTAGTGAAAAACGACCCCAAAAACGAGGCGCCTCTTGTTGTCGCCGTCCTTAGTTTTTCTCTGCTTTTCAGCGCTTTTAACGCACCTTCGGAGCACCTTCGGAGCACCTGGGTACAATTCCCACCCCTGTCCGTTTCGATTTGGATTTCTTATTCATGAATCGGTAACGATGTCGCCATACTCTGACACACTAAGCTCGAGCTGTCTAAAGAACAAAAGATTATTTTTAAACCAACTAGTCTAACTCATCGTCTTTCATAAAACGAGATTCCGCGGCGTTGCAAAAGTGGTGCAATATTGTTCGTTATTTTATTTTTATTTTGTCCCCGGGTTTAGAGTATGTTGTTTCCTAATAGCCGCGTCCCACTAGAGCGACAAAAAGCAACATACGACAGCGACATACGATTACAAGCGACTAACGTCACCGACAGATAGTCAGTTTGTCGAAGTCCGCCGCCCCACCTTGCGGACACGACGCAGAACACGGGGAAAAGGAAGCTTGTTTCCTAGTGGGACTAGAGTTGTGAACAAAACACTTCAAAATACACAGAACGACAAAGTCTGGCGACGCGGTTTTCGTGTTTTGCTCTTTGGGCGTAAAACGCGCGACAAACGCGGTGAAAGTGGAGACGATTACTTCATTTCTTGATTAAAGCTTCCGCTAGTCTTCGTTTGCCGTTGCCGACTTTCCGCTAGGCGTTGTGACAATCGACATCAAACTTTTTCAAAACTAGCATATCCTTCCCTTTTTTTGTGGGGGGGGGGGGTTGTTTGAGGCATTCTAGGTGAGCGCCACAAACTTTTACGCCGATCTTGAGGATGTTTATGACTTGAATTCCAAATAATCAAAAGCAGGTTTTTTTTTGTTTTTTTTTTAGGGGGGGGGGACAATACGGCATTTCGATTATCACAGAACGCTATGACAAGTCTCCCGTCTGCCGGAATGGCTTGCCGGAACATCGTGTCCTACTTCGTGACGAGCGGTCTTACTTTGGTCAGTCCTCGAATGTCGGTGTATTTATCAGGGTGCAGGGGTGTTAACCTCGGCGTCTTGAAGCACCACCTCGCGCACACAGTTTTCGCGAGCAAAACCAGTCACAGCGAGTTCCCTTTTGCAACACGACCACCAGCAAGCAAGCCACGACTACAACGAGCAATCGAGGGACAGGAACTGCGGGAACTGCGGCAACGGAGGTTACAAGCGGGGAGGAGGAAGCGTTTGTCCCCGAGAGATGGTCCTCGGTGGGACTGCTTGCGGCGCTTCAAGTTCAAGGATAAACAAGACCCTGTCCGTCGTCGATTGTTTGTCTTCGCTTGTCGGCGTTTGTCGTGGGTGTTGGTCGTTACAGTGGAACAAAATCAGCGCCGGGCAAAAATCGGTGTTTGTCGCTCTAGTGGGACGAGGCTATAACCAGCTCGCCTGAAAACTTTCGCACTCTGGGCTAGTTGGTAGTTTGTACCTTTCTAAGTGGTCGTCGTTATCTTTAAGGACAAAACTTCCTGTATGGAAGAATAAAATAATTTCTTCCCTCGCCACGCCACTCCAATGTGTTCACATTTTAAGCACCACTAATTCTGGGTTTCACTCGCCTCTAGACCACGTGACTAAGTACAAAAGCAAATGAAGAAAGCCACTCTATTCTTAAAGGGGCCCTGCAACGACTTTTAGACTGTTTTTTTTAATTTGCACCAAACCTGAGCGCACTGAACGTAGTAACTTAATTAAACCTTTCTTTTCTCGTATTTCGCTTTATCTTAAAAGTTATAGGCAAATTAATATTACAAAAAAAGCAAACAATAACCTCCTTCATGACGTCCTTAGTCCTGGCTTCAGTGGCCGTTAACTAGAAAAGGGGTAGTGAGCTCAGCGTGCGCTCACGGCTGCCGCAGTCCGTGTCGACGGCTCGAGAGGGCGCAACCAAAGCATGTGCTGGATAGGCTGGATGAAGCGGGCGGTCAGGGCGGCTCGCAGTGCATTTGCTGCGTGATTAAACACTAATTCGTCATGACACTTCATTGCCCACAAACGACAGCAAACACGTGGTAAAGGTCAGAACGGGAGCCACTACGCAGTGCCATACCGCATCACGGCCAAACCGCAAGCCAAACCTGCTCGCCGAAGGCCTTCAGAACCAGTCAGATCCTCGACCCCATACGACCGCAGCGCTGCCGCGTACATCCGGGGCCTTTCTACGCTCGCCGCTCGTCGGTGCCTGATCCCACTACCCCTTTCTAGTATGAGCCGCCTTTTCCACCGCTTCGTGGCAAGTATGTCGACGGGTCATTTCTTGTTTCTGTACTTTATAAACTGCATTTGCTTCTTTTCTGGTCTAAAATATTGAACAAAAACTACTTTCACAAGTAATTGAAACGGTTCGCGCCACTTATATTTGTATTTCGACTAAAAAAAAAGTTTTTAGCAGCTTTGACCAGTAGTAGGGCCAGGACCAAAAACGTCACAATGTCGTCACATATCTCGCGCTTTTCGCACCGCGGGTCGCCGCCGTCGGTGGAGGAGGTTTCCGCGTCATCCGGTTAAATTATGACGCACTGATGTTTTGTTACTCTCTCCGTGCCGGCTGGCCTGCTCGAACCCCAAGAGACGTTCAAACAGCAAAAAAAAAGTAGACGCTTAAATATGATTGCAGGGCCCATTTAACTGCCCTAGGGGGCAGGCTCTCATTTTCGCTGAGAATATAAAGCCGTGCCTTATTCGTCTTACTAATATACTCTGCTGTTTGACGTTACGGGGGACGACGGCGAGCACTAGAAGCTATCCGGGCCAATCCAGCGTTGTGAAACGTTTATCTGACCGCGCGTCGCCGCGCACCTCCCGAATGTCATGTGACACTGACTTGACATTGAATCGGCTTCGTTAGTGTGTAGCATCCTCTGCGGTTCATAATCTGTTCCTCTTTCTTTCTTTCTTTCGTTTTCTTTTGTACAAGTGTTTATATTCTTACGGGACTCGCATTATTTCTGATATTAACAAGCCGTCCTAAAGGAAACAAAAGATTTAATCATTGCGTTTGAAGAAAACAAAAAAGGCAGTGGCTTGCTAGGTTGCAACACGCCTGTTCGCAGCTTCTTCCGAGCCCTTTTGTGTGTGTGCGCGCGCGCCTGCGTGCGTGTGTGTGTGTGTATGTGTGTGTGGGGGGGGAGGGGAGAGGGATCTTTAAGATATGTATTATTGACGCCGGATGTGCATTCTTTTAACATATTCATGTCGAAAAGTTTTACCTGAAATAATGCAACATTTATCCCATTCAGGTACATATTAAAGAATATGTACGTGAATGGGTACATATTCTATAATCTACCTGCGAAAGCATGCGCGGCCTCTGATATTTGTTAGAAGAAACCTATTGCTCATGCCGAAAACGCCTTCCACTGCTCTGTATACAATGCTGACAGCACGCAGAAGACGCGATTCGTTGGAATTGTCTATTCGCATTGAACTGATAATCGAATGACTTTCGTTGAGTGAGGCAGTTTTCGCCAGTGTAATAATATAATGTTACGAGCTCATTGGACGGCGTTCTAGTTGGTTACGCAAGATTTATTGTCATCCGTAGTTTTAACCCTTTTCATGTTTACTAATTTTGCCTTTTCTTTTAGGGTATTAAACGGGTTCGAGAATTTTCTAGGAATTTTAGCTCATTTAGGGTTGAATATGTTGCTATTCTTTCCTTTCATTGCAGTCATTTTTTAATATTTTTTTTTTGCTTTGTAAGAGTATTTTTAAGGAAAGCCAATATGCTAATGTTTTTCTACCTCTGCGTCTTCAGAAACATAATACAATTTTTTCTTCATGGCCGCTTATCTATTTTCTTGTAGAGCACTCGGACATTACATTTGGCAGAAAGTACGCTCCAGCCTAGAAATGAGGTCAAGTGTTCACGTTATGTTCACTCCAGCGTTGCAGGGTTGATTTCTATGCTGATCGACGTTTTTTTTATGTGGTAATATGCCAAACTCCCAAAATAGGCTGCGGTGGTTGTCTCTCACAGAACTGTGTGAAACTGGAAACTTACGGGCGTTAATTCTAAGTGTATAAGGTTTATGAAAAACGTAATCAATAAAGAGAACTAAATTACGCATATGATCTTGTCTTGGATGTTCCTATACGTAACTAATAAAGTAATTATCGTCATTCTTTATACTAGACATCAGTCAGTGTTGTTTTTCCATACTTGACACCAGTCAGTGGAGTCTTCTTTCAATGCCCTTTTAAAGCATTAGAACTCTATTATTTAAGCACTTATTCTTTTGTACAGAAGGGCTTAAAAAACAACTTATTTTTTTTCTCGTTTTGTTCTTAAGATTACTTCCAGAATCTCCGCGCTGGCTCCTGTCCCAGAACCGAATGAGCGATGCAATCGTCGTCCTGAAACGGATTGCAAAAAGAAATGGTGTCGAACCACCGGAGAATCTGGCGTCTGATCTCGTGGTAAGTCCAGTTTGAAAAAAAAAAAAAAAGGCCTGTCTCCCTTCAACTTCGATCTCAATGTTCTAAATGACCGCTCTACACCTAACCTGTAGTCAATCAGGAGTTCTCGTAGACCCCTTCCGCCGTCCCGCAGTGCCCTCTACCGGCCGGAAAGAAATTCCGAAAATGCGCAACCAAAGCTAGCGGCGCGCAGGCTCAGAAGCGGCGTCATCGAGGAGGAGAAGAAGAAAAGCGGTTTGCGAAATGTTCCTGATGACATTACTAAAAAATACGGCTGCAAACGTTCCGGAGCAGAGCGCGTCAGCGCAGCAGGTAGCGTCAGTCTATACTAAACACAATAAGCAGAGGTAGCAGTAATAAAATTACTGTAATTGAATTACATTAATTAAATTACTTTTGAGAGTAATTGTAATGTATCTCATTACTTTTTGATGAAGGTCATTTAGTGATGTAATGAATTACCCTAGTGGCGGTAATTGTAATTAAAATCGTAATAATTTTTTTGGATATTTCAGGCATGTTTCTTTTATTTGCACGGAAATTAACAAAAAAAAACAGTTCTTGCATTGGCAAAAAAAAAAATAAAGCTTCTTTAAAAAAATAACGAAAAACAAAGGACAAATGCGGTTTTCGGTTGTGGCCGCTGGTTCGTGTGACGGCCGGATGGATGCCTTTATGTGCGCGTTGCTTGAAGGCACTTTAGGTCGGACTAGAGGGTCGTGCCACCTACATTTTGCTGGGTTTGTGTTGCTGTGACCAAGAATAGGCTCCCCCAAACACGGCGTTTGTCCCCATTTAAAAATTATCTTGCCCCGAAATTCACCCAAAGAAGACACAGCCCACAGGAATAATCAATAGCAAGACAATACAAACCCAGATGCATCCGGGGATCGACAGCGTGCGCAGCAGGTATTTCGGAAAAATGTGAACCCACAACACAGACAGACCCAAGGTCAGTCTGTTCGGTTTTGGAGGGCATGTTGCTTCGCCTTATCTGTCTTTGGTAATTTGTTATGTAATTTCAAAACATTTCAGTCGTTTTTTTAGAAAAGTAATTAGTAATGTAATTTAATTTCAATAAATGAGTAATTTGGCCACCTCTGACAAAAAAGCATCTCTTGAACGGACGAAATCATAAGCTCACGCGACATGGTGTTTAAGTCGTAAACTCCTTATTCTACGCTCGTGCCACTCAGTATATAAAACAATACAGCAACACGATCAATTACGTGCTGACATTAAGAACTGGATAATTGATCGATTAACATTTCGCTTAGTCAATTAGTGTTTTAATCCCAACTATTTTTTAACTAATAAGTCGGTTGGGCTGGGAGTTGAAAATATTCGTGAAGAACGAAAAGGTCCTGCTTCATAAGTTGGCACTCATCTTTTTATTTTAGGAAACAGCACTGTCATCTCGGTAAAGGACTTCAGTCCACATAGCGGCCATCCAAAGCGACTTTAAAGTTCAAACAATAATATAAAAAAGTTTTTTTAGAACTGTGTATCTGTGTTTGTTTTTTGTAGCCGTACACCGTCCATATTTAAATGCGTTTGTGTAGATTCCGCATTGGTAACTATGTAGAAAATACGCAAAATGAAAAATGTGTAGTTTTGGCCCTTTTTCTTAGATAGTATGCATGGAGGTCAACACCACATGTTAATAAATTATTCAATCGATCAAATGGTAGCAATAATTCGAGTTAAACTTTTTAATCAACGCCCAGCCCTAGTTGACATCTTGCTACGTATACTAGTTTATACGTGACAGGTTTCCGAACAATTGACGCGAGACGTACACTAAAAAATAATCTGGTTGTAGAAGAACTCTTAGGGGCTCTACGGCTTTTCCATATTTTGAACCCTAAAACGTTCCTTTCAGCATCCGCGAAAAGGGTTCTGCGTGAAAAGCCTATAAAAGGTGTTTTTTCTTGTTTTTTTTTATGCGAAAGAGTTTTTTATCGTTTGGTTGCCTTTCTACACTCTTAAAAAAAGCTATTTAAAAGTTAATAAGCGCAGGAGTTATTACCTTTTTCTGACCGTTACTACCTTTCACTATCTTTTTATTACGTCAAACGCGCGATAGGTAGTAAAAAGTTAGTAAATGCCGCAGTTACTGCCTTTTTTGTTTTCACCGTTACTACCTTTTTACTAACTACTATTCCAAACGCGCGAACAATATGGCTGCCTCTGCTGCATCACTGATGGCCAGCGTTAGCGACGCACTTATTGTTTCGGAACGTAGGGGGAGGTATCCACACAGAATTGTAGGATCAATATTGTTGAAGGGGGGCATGTTTACAGGGATAGTGAACCGAAATTTTGAGCCCACAAAACAAGGCTAGACGAACAGGCGGGACTCCGCGAAACCCAAAACCTCACTCAACAACGATATCTCTAACGAATCGCCAATTTTTTTTAAAAGAAGTGTGCCATCGAACACGGTTGACGAGGCCGACGAGACAAATCACGTCACGTCACGATTCCTATTTCCTCCTTTCCTCGCTACGTTCCGTTGAGCTGGTGAACCGAAGCGAGGAAAAGCGAAGCGAGGCTGCTTCCCCTCGTTCTCAAATTGTCCCGGAGGACAATGACGTCAAAGACGTACGTCGCTTGATCGCGCTCTCCTTTCCCAAAAGTACGGCCATATATGTGCTTGAAATATCAATGTATGAGTGATGTTTATGGGTTTGTAGCGTCCCGTTCAACGCTCCTGCGTCCTTGTTTGGAGCTGACCTTATAACGATCGCAGCCTCCTTTCCAGCACGTTGTGGATGCCAGCGCCGCCGCGATCGCAGCCAGGCGGGTGGATGGATGTATGGGTGGTTGCTAACGGCTGTACCCTTTATATCGCGAGGTCGCTTGCGCCACCTAGCCTAGCCGCAGCTATTGTTGATGCAATGGCCGTCCAGCGTCTGACTTCCATTCCCGTTTGCATTCTTCATGAAGCGTTTATATCTTTATTTTGGTTTTACCTTGGATGAAAATAGCCACGTAGCACGTGCTAAAAACGTTTCAAAAGAAAAAAAAATATTAATTCTGTTTTTTTTTTTTTGCATTTTTTTAAAGTATGTGTTTCTCTTTCGGAGGAACATTTGCTAACATTGTACGACAAGCCGGTTGTAACCTGCCGGACTTTGCGAGACGCTCATTTTGTGATCTGAACCTGCCGTTTTTGCCGTGTGTCGTGTGCTCTTCTCGTGTTTCCGTGTTGGTGTGCATAGTTAACGTATGTGCGCTTGACTGGACGAGTGTGTGCCGCTCGTCACCGGATCCGCCGCTCGTAACCGGATCCGCCGCTTGTCACCGGATCCACCGCTCAACGGCGATTGTTCGGCCGGTTCGGTGGCGTGAGTTTCGCCGTCCAAGAAGCTTCGCTACTTGTCACTGCGAACGTCTTCTTCACGGTCTGTGTTTCATCAGTGGTTGACTGATACTGATTGAGCTTTCTTCGGTCGTGACAGTGCACTGTTACGACCGTTGATGTGCGTCATAAATAGTGCATCTAGCTTTAGGACTAGTGAAAAAAAATGTCTTGGCATTTGAGTCTTTCTGAATTTACTTATATCTCCCCCAGAAACGCGAGCATTCGTCAGTGGACTACGCACATATTAAGATGCGAACTGCATGCTGTATTAATTTTGCATGCATAGCTGCCGTCGTACTCAATGTCAATTCCAGCCTTCGTTCGCCGCGGGTGACGACAAGAAAGCAACCTCTCGCTGACAGCAAACGCATTCGTTTTAGTTCTCGATTAACGTAAGCGGCGAGAAAGCTGGTTCGCGGCTGCTATGCGGGGAAGCGAAGACATGGATGCTGAAAACCGGTGAGGGAGGTTGTTATATCGACTGTCGCAAATAATTTCGGTGTTTAACTTTGTTTTTAAGTAGGAGATACAAGCCTTGAATCGTTCGAAAACTCTCTTGAGGAAGGGTATTGGTGCGAAAATAGCACTATATTTGCAACATTATTCACTGACGTGGTGATACACGACGACAAGTTCACGCACTCAAATTGACAGTTTAAAATATTCATTGGCAGCAGCGATTAGAATGATTACAGTAAGCGTGACACGTGTGTTCCTCGCATTTGTGTGTGATCTTTGTTGAATGCATTGTGTCACACTTGTGTGAAAAAAGTATGTGCAACATGTAGATCTAGTTGCAAATGGGGAAGCGTTGAAACAATTAGCTATATACACTCGGTTTCTTTTCTTTCTTTTATTTTTAATTAGACGGTGACTAGCTCCACTTGGATTACTCACTTCCTAATCTATTTTTGTCGCGCCTGCCATCTGGTGGTATGCGGTATAACCCCACGCCTGTTTTTATTTCGCCGGAAATCACGTGACTCGTTGCGTTTCCGGACTTCCAGTTACTAGCTTCTTGACCTAGTCGCCGTTATTAGCTTGACCGTTACCACCTTCTGTTACTAGGTACTCGCCTGATACCGCTATCTTGTTGGCTACAAGACGATAATAGAGAGCGTAGATCGTTCCGACAACTCCTCCAGCGATCCCCGTAACTATGAGATGCACGCGCAAAGGCGCGGGTGGTGTATCGGGTACACGCGTCGCGCAAGATTGTCTGCTACTTGCGCACCTCGTACATTTGTTTACCCCTCAAATTCGCCCCCGTGTGTTTGTATAGACCAGTGTCCGAAATCCTCGCCCCCAGCGATAAAAATGGGAAATAATAATCTCAAACGCAGGCTCTCGTGAAGAGAGGGGCTGCGCATAAAAATTATTTTTACTTTTTACAGGATTCGTTGCATCGGAGTTTTTCTTGGAGCTTCGTGATTATGCATTTCAGACGTTCTTGCATTACCATATCTGCGAAGGTTTCTTAAAAAACGGAGTCTCGCAAAAAGCGCAGCCCCCTCACTGTGTCATGGCGTCGGCAAAAACAAACATGGCGGCGCCCATGGAGCAGAGCAGACACTTGTCTATATAGCCCAGGCTTCAACCATAGCCTCCTCTACATTGACAAAGTCCGGCAGATCGCCACGAGACGCGGCCGCCGAAAGTGAAAAGGTGGAGCGGCAGACAAGAGGCTAGAAGTCCCTTGATAAAGACGTTTTTTTACAAGTACCGCCAACCATTGTTGCGGAAACGCGCGAGACACGTGCCACAAGCGGGTGCTCCGCCGCCATTCGCTTCCAAGGGCCGCTCATTTCAGTGCTGCGCCGCCATTTGCTTCCAAGGGCCGCTCGAGACACGAGTCTCGTGCACTCGCACATTTGACGCTACTTGCAAGACAAACGCCAATATATCGAGGGGCTTTACAAGAGGCATGTAACGGGCGCCCCGCTGCGGCGAGACGCCGAAACACACTTGTCCCGAGCGATGGAATGTCCGCTCGTGCTTCTCGCGTTTCTCGCGCTCCAAATCTGCGATAGGGCAGTCTATGGCTCCGTCCTCTAACTGCCATCCTGTGTGAGTATTAGCACCGAGATGTTTCGGTGTCGCCCCCTTATGGTTTCCCTCCGGGACGTCACGACTGGAATTTGCCTCGCCGTGACGTCACCAGTTGTTATTCTGGCTACTTACCATCGAGTGCGACGACGAGTTCGATGGTGTGTTTAAAAAGCACAGTAGAAGGTAGGAGCCATCGCAATCCGAAACTAACACCGTCAAAGTTGACAATCTGACAGTGCTCATATGCCCATGGTTTGACCAATCGTGGAAAGCTGACCACAGCGACGCTTTTGGCCGCGCACATCGCTAATAGAGGAGGCTATGCTTCAACCCATGACGGCACGAGCTTGCCTGGCTCGTCATCGCACAATCTCTACGCATTTTTTTAAAGTTGAAATTATTTTATTTTATTTACCTTTTTTTTGTTGATTCGCGAATATTTATAACGTCGATTTTTTTTACGTTACTTTATACCAAAAATGTGACCAGTGTAAGTGACCAGCTAATGTGGAACCCTGTTTCGAAAGAAAGTGCAGAAGGAGCTGGCTGAAGAAACGGAGGCAGAAGCAGCGTCGTCACGTGACTTGTTCACCAAGCCCGAGATCCGCAAGAACCTTCTCATCTGCACTCTGTGCTGGTGAGAGCTGCTTCAAGAGCCTGTTGAAGGCACCATATCCACCTCCCTGCGCCTCGATACGATGCGCTTATTCAACTCACAAAAGCAAACGAGACACATGAAGAATGTTTCGTCGGCTTTTGCTCTTGGTGCTGTCTATGTGGGTGTGTCTGTGCTGGGGGGGGGGTGGAAGGGGAAGGGGAGCGGGAGGTTTACATCCCAACCATTTATTTTCCGTTTCACTTCATACACTTAACACTAAACAGACTAACAGCTTTATTGGCGTAATGCTACACCTTAGAAAAAAATGTGCAAACCTCTCACCCTTAAAAAAAATATGCGATTTTTCCAACACCTTGACTAAAATGTGTGATACTGTAGTACACTTTTTTTATAAAGGTGTAAAGCCACAGTACACCTTCTCGTAAAGCTGTAATTTCCACAGTACACCTTTTTGTTAGGGGGTGCACTCTGGCCAGGAACCCAATGAAATGACTGAAAAAAAGAAATTACGCAAACGAATCGACCCAATTAGCACGGCGATAGTTGGCCCGTGTCGTGGCAATGTCGGCCGACCGGTTTTGCACCACGTCCCGACATTCGGCAGTTATTGGCGTACCGCCGTTTTGCCACCGGCCTTGTATCGGCGTGACATCGTGCGAGTACTGCCCAGGTCTTAATGTTGGTCAGGTATAGGCCAGATGTCACATACGCGTCTGTTCTGTATCAGCCGGACGTCCCCTATGCGCTCGCTTTGTATCGGCAATATTGGCAGAATTGGCTTTCGCGCTAATTGCAGAGATCGGGCGCGCCTAGCACGCATACATGGGCAAACGGAATTGTTTTCGATCTCCCACAACAGTTTATTAACCTGCTATCAACACTCACAGCTTCTTCTCGGCACATTTAGAAAAGTGATACTCCGTGGATAGGAAAACAAATTATTAAACAGAATTACACTGTTTTCTTGCCAAGCAAAGTTAATGAATCAAACACGCAGGACCGTGGAGATTAGAGAGTTTTAGTAGATCTTTCCTATGAATCCGATAACGATACCCGATACTCCTCCGCCGCCTTTGTGCATACATTAGAGAGTTTTAGTAGATCGTTCCGATGACTCCGATAACGATACCCGATACTCTGCCTCCGCATTTGCGCTTACATATATAGTATCGTTATCGGGGGTATCGGAGTCATCGGAACGATCTACTAAAACTCTCTAATGTCTCGTTATCGGGGATATGGAAGACATCGGAACGATATACTAAAACTTTCTATTCAGACGAAAGCAGGACTACCATCAGAAGCATGATTGCCGAGTACTTACGAATAATAGAGCGATATCATGTAATCCATGATAGATACGTAATCCGACCGGGGCAGCGCAAAGTAACGCAAATCTAAAGTCGAGAAAATAGAATTATTCCCACATTCAATAAAAATCTCGCTGCTGTCGATGAGAAGTTCGTTGTCAAAACGCGTTCAACAAGCAGAGCACAATATTTCCATGAACTCCGACGAAGAAAACGGGCATAACTGAAAAGTTGGCACTAACGTATTGTTGCCGTTCACGACGAAAAAACACGGCCGCGACCGCAACGCACGAAAAGCAGAACACTGAAGAGCGAATTTCGGAAACCGCGGACCTACGCGGCCCTTTACACATCACCACAACTTGTCATATGGCAAAAAGTACGGCCCCAGTGAGTCCATCAGCGTGTCAGAGCGAGTCACGTGACAACTTTCTGTCCAAGCGTTTTGTCCTACGGGGAGCGTTCACGTGTTTTGCTCCACCGCTTTGATTTGCTTCAAGCGGTTTCCGCGCTCCCTCACACCGACACAAAAACACAAAAAAAGGTGGGGAGGCTTAACAAAAAGCGAGGTCGAGGAAAGATGGAAAATGCAACTAAGCTCCCTCTGCATGCTTTCTCTGTCCTTCTCGGGCTAAAAGTGAAAGCGCGTTCACACCGGCGATGCGATCTAGTCGCGTGATAACGTTCGTCACAAAAGCGACCCTCGCGGTAAAAAAAGTGACGCGATACAGGTCAAGAAGGTAGCGGCAAATATCCTTTAAAGGGAAGCATATATCCCTCCGTCACCTCCGCATTCAATAGCGTCCCATCGTTTCCGTGACGTCGCGGCCAACGCGCGAAGAGGTTTTGATTTTCTGTACATATTTGCTTTATCTTTCGCCTTTGACTTAGCATTGTCGAAGCCACGAGAGGAAGATTAGAGTTTTCCCCTCCGATGGGAACAAATACGACTTTCGGGGATTAGGTTCCCCCTCCGATGGATACAAAGGCTGCTTTCATGGGCTCGGTTCCCCCTCCGATAAATACAAAGGTCGCTTTCTTAATGGGATACTTCAACGAAATTTGAAATATACCCGTCGTGTTCAAAAATAGGTTGAATTTGATCCACAATATCCATAAATGACAATCGCACGTTTGTATTTTGAGCCTGGTGGCTGTATTTTTCGTTATAAACGGCCCACTCTGGCAAGCGCTCGGAGAACAGCCAGCGGAAAGCACGTGACATCCAACGCAATCGTGACGTAGTTCGTCTCGGGACGAGCAAAGCTACGGCAAGGCTGACTGCGAGAGAATGGGCCCAGTCGTTCCAGCCACCAAAGCGGCTGCTTTTGTACGAATTTTGAGTGACGGGTTAATCTTCTATAATCTTGTAGAGGGACAATAACGACTTCTGGGATACACAAAAGGGATTCTCGGGAAGAGGGGAGTTAATCCTTCCCCACTTCTCTCACCGTGGTCGGAGGCGAGACACTCACCGTCACTACCTCTCAAGGTTCTTAGACGGGCATTACAAACGAGGCGTTAGCGACATCCACCAGGTGCTCTTTGCTAATCGTTTAATTCGTTTTAAAATTCCTTTTCGTGACTTTTTTAACAAGATATTGGTGTGTTCGATGTGATACTGCTCTTTTGAACACATATAGACAAAAAAATAAGCGGCGAAATTTCGTTGTAGTATCCCTTTAAAAGTGGGATCGGAGACAAGTTGGCACCACTCTGTGGCCATTATCTATCCATTGAAGCGGAACAAGGTGCGTTTCCAGTGAACTGTTCTTTCGACTGCGGAGGGATTTCAAACGGGCGTATCACACTTCTGGGAGGAGCTTCTCCTACCTTCTTGACTTGTAACCGACTATAGCTGACCAGACTTTTTGCGATGCGATCTAGTCGCGGAGTGGCTGAGCCAATCAGCGGCGTTCGGAGCGAGAGTTATCGAGAAGCGACTCGGTCATCGCGCACGCCCGTGTGACCATCTGATCTCTTTGCAATGCGATCTAGTCGCATCGCGCGAGTGCTTTACATCGCCTGTGTGAACGCGCCTCAACAAATTCCGGTTTGCTTATTTATTTTTTTAACCTCGGTTTTGAGTTGGTCATGAAATCCGAATACCTGGCCAGCATAGCTGATTAACAAACGACTATCTCCACGCTCAACGAAAACGGTGGCGGGTACACTATGTCAGGATAGGGTCGGCGCAACCCATCCAATACTTCACTGATATCGGCTGAATCAAAATGGCATCGGCACAATCTTTCCGATATTACGCTCATATCGGCGCCATACTGGTGCAGCCTGGATGCCGACGCTTCTGTGAAGGTTTTGTGGGGTTCTGAAGGATTCATTGCTACGATGTTTCAACCTTGAGCACACAGTCAAGCAACGTATATAAAATGTGAAATAGCGCTAATGTCATATATACGTATCAATTTGACATGATCGTGACAAACTTTGACTAACGCGGTAAAAAGAGGGGAATAAGAAATCGTGGGTGTATTCGGTAGTATCGCCATTACTGCACCTTTATACCTGGTGTGCATGAAAAGTGTTATGAAGAAGACGTACACACTTTTACACAATTTTGCTAGCTGCAGGGTGTAGGAGAGGTGTAGGAAGGGTGTAAACGACCATTACAGTTATTACACCCTTTTTACAACCACATACACTAAAAAATCGCGTAAAAAGTGTGTAAGGAGGCTGGGCGTTCGTTCCGAAATACACTTTTTTACACCAATACAGGTGTGAAAATGTTTAGCGTGCACGTTAGACCGCACCGGACGCCACGAGCTGTCGGAGCCAATCGGCCAATCCAACTCCAGGCGAGTGTCACGTGGTCTTCGGGGGGGGGGCGCGGACAGACGCACGGGTATAGGATAGCCACGCACTGCGTTCGCAGCGCTGGGTGTGCCGAGATGTCTCGTAGCGCCCCCTTTGCTCCGTCGTAAGGCGAAACGGAGTGTATTGCCATTCCGATGCTTCGCCAAAGTCAGTGTTCCAAATTGCTGTTGTTTTTATTTCTCGCCGTTTTGAGCTAGACTAGAAAAATACCCTAGAATGCTAACCCCCGCTTGTAAAGCACGATTAGGCCTGCCGTCAACAATCGGCGTCGTGTTTTCGTTTGCTTCGCCTGTGTTAAATGCATTGCTTATTAAAGCGTGAAATGCTTTTCAATTAACACTGCTCCTCAATCCCAAACGGACGGACGGTCCGTTCGTGCGTTATCCGCTAAATTTAGCGAAGAAAGTGGCGGATACACTTGAGGAAATTGACGGCACGTGACCAATACGTCAACTCAGTTTCCCCGCTAAATTTAGCGGGAAAATATACGGCACGTGGCACACCAATTCTCTAAAATGCATTTCATGTAATATAGAACTTTGAAGGAAAAGGTCGCTGCCCTTTTTGTTTTTAGTACGGTTTTGTGTATCTCGCCCATGCAAATGCGCGGACCCTATCTGTCTTTGTATCTAAACAAAAAGAAAGCTATGGCTGAGTTGTGGGTCGATGCAACTATGCCCGGGCGTGTCAACCTTTTAGCCGGGGCTGTGTCGAAAATGGCCCGTAATCAGAGTGTTTGAGTAGATCGTTACGATGGCTCCGATAACGACACTCGATAATCCGTCGACGCCATGACGCGCGCATCGTGTCCTTGTCGGGTACCGATATCAGAAGTATCGGAACGACCTACAAAAACTCTCTCTTTTCGGAGAAACTTTAGGCTTGTACAGCGCTTGTCACCCGGCCAGGTGGAAAACTTCCAAGGCATTGAGCATTGAACGCAGGCACTGCGTTTGATATCTTGCCAAAATATGTCTACTGCTTAGGGCGCCTCCTACAGCGCAGTAGACAGAGGTGTGGAAACGCGCAGAAAGCAATCGTTGCAATTCTTTATAGACCACTACAGTATTCGTATTCTGTGCGCTGCCATATTTGTCTAACATACTCCGACTTTAGGTCCGACGGTAGCAGACGCTCCCATCCAGTGGAGCCAATCCAGCGGCACAGAAAATACACCGTCACAGCGCTCCTCGTCTTGCTGCGTTTGTTGTCACCCGCTACACCGAACCTGTACATCGAATGCGCCGCGATTCATCGCTTTTCATCCGTTCCCATAAGGCGTTCACACTCTTGCAACCGAGTACGACTGAGAGACAAGACCGGCTTTAATCCTCTTACGACGTCTTAGAACCAGCTCCCGCTGCAGCGGAGCTGGTCCTAAGAGATCGCAAGAGGCTTAAAAACAGGTCTGGTCTCTCTTGGTCGTACTCGGTTGCAAGAGTGTGAACGGGCCTTTAGTGGCCTGGTACATGTGCCGACCTTGGACCGGTTAGAGATACGTATTTAAAGTCTCGCAACGTCGCCACGGGATGGCGCCACAGAACCACTGGCTGCGGAAACTGGCTAGGAAACACCTTGTGCAAGCACCGACAGACGGCGGCGAGGGGGATAATTCAAGAGGATAGGCGATAGGACACGTAGCGACGGAGGCCGCAGTGGATTGCCTGGTTAAAGGGAGCGGCGCCATGACGTAACACCTGGCAACCGGAGATCGCCGGCAACGTATACTGATAACGTATACCAGGTATAACGTATACCAGGGAGAGGAAGGGGTTTCGGGAATAATCACCCCGCGGAAGAGTGCTGAGAGGCTGCATTCACCATGTTTTGGTATACATAACTGCTGCGCAAAATGCTTCCGCATTTCTTCGAGGATCAGCGTGTCCGCAACAACAATGTCGCCATTTTTTTTTTTGCGTGATTGGTGTAATTAGTTTACGGAGACAATGAGTGCCATGGCGATGAAAGTTTGGTACTTCTTGATTGGCTACATCGGATCGTTGTGTCCGCTGCGCGATCGGATTCGTAGTGAAACGGAGTATAGACCCTTTCAGGCAACATTTCATGGGCGCCGCCATCTTGACGTCACGTGACCCTGCCGCCATAGCCGACCTTCAGTTTCTCGCCGTTGCTCCGCATTGTGTGCTGCACAGGCACCTACCGGACCTTTGTTTTCGTGTTCTTTTACGTTCCGCGTTGAAATCGTGTTTTCTTTAGGTCTTTTCGATATTTTGGGCTTTCATTTGATATCTATATTTCAACATAGCTCTTGTATTTTCGTAATTATGAAATGGAATCGGACAGCGAATGGATCGACGATACAAGATTATGAGGCTTCAATGACCATGTAAGTTCATCCCATTCTTACGTTTTTGTCGATAATAAATGGCAGTCTACACTATTGCCACATATGTAAATTTCAACTGACGCAGTAAGGCTATCGCAGTCGTGCCTCTCGCTGCATGTGCGCGCTTGTTTCCGTAAAGCCGGCCGGCCCGCATGTGAGCGATTTAGCGTGCGACGAGACGATTTCAGCCCTACTGCGTCAGCTGAAATTTACATATGTCGCAATAGTGTAGACTGCCATTTATTATCGACAAAAACGTAAGAATGGGATGAACTTACATGGTCATTGAAGCCTCATAATCTTGTATCGTCGATCCATTCGCTGTCCGATTCCATTCCATAAAGAGGAAAATACAAGAGCTATGTCGAAATATAGATATCAAATGATTAAATTAAAGTTCTAAATGTCGAAAAGACCTAAAGAAAATGCAAGATTTCAACGCGGAAAGCAAAAGAACACGAAAACGAAGCTCCGGTAGTGGCCTGTGCAACAAACACACAACGCGGAGCAACGGCGACAAACTGAAGGTCGGCTATGGCGGCCCCGAAAGCGCGCGGAGGGCGCGCCGACTGGTGGCAGCTCGAGTAACTGACTCGCTGAAAGCGTCTATAGGCTGTAGGACGTGCTAGAAACATGCGCAATATCAGACGCTGCCGTGCATGTGTTCACAGAAGTCACTCGACATATTTTTTTCCACCTCGATGATAAGCACTGGGAACGTGTATGGATATGCGGTCATGTGTACGGTCTCAATACTCTGCCAGTGTGACTCATCAGCATGTTACATCGATGCGCCTGCCCATTCTGTGGCCCGTAGCGCCGTCTGGGGCTGCAAGGACGGACCGTGCTTGCGCGTGCACGGCCATTTAGATTATAGTATGGTTTCGCGACACCAGAGGGGCTGCAGGAAGCGTCGTAACCGTAATGTTGTTGTCTGATTGACCGCGTCGATGTACGATTTATGTCAAATAATGGCGAAGACATTCTTTGGCTTTGCCCCTTTGCCATTGTTAATCTTAATTCAAAATTATTTACTGCGTGGCTCAAACGTCCCAGACACAGTCGTCACTCATCTTCTACACCTTGAAATACGCAGTAATAAAAACGTCTATTATATCCCCCTCCAAAAAAAAATGAGTTTTTTTTTCCCCTTTTTTTTATCGCGAAAATAAATAAGGTACTTATTACTGAGAACTCAGTCTCCGCCTAAATGTAGCTGTCAAAGTTTCAGAGCTTGCCTTTTCTTACTTGTAAGATATGAGCGATTCCAGTTGCAAAAAGGGGCCCATTCCCGATAGCTGACGCAATTTATATATATCTCTTTGTGGGCTCATCAGCCACCATATTTTCATTGAAAAGGCCTAAAAATCATTAATAACTTTCGAATCAGATAGCACTTTGTTCCTAAACTTTCACAACAGGTCCGGACAGCCAACGCTACAACTGAGTGTAGACCGAGCGCTGGGCAATGCGTATTGTATTATTGGGCTTAAAAGCAAAAAAAAAAAAAAAACACTCAATCTTTTTTGGGAGCTAAAGCCGTAGAGAATTACGCACTTCTCAAATCAACACTTTTAAAAGAGGAAACTGTCAAATAAAAAACGATTTATTCAGAAACAGCGCAAAAAGGACACAACACAAAGTAGAAGAAGGACACCGGGCATACGTTACAGTACAAAAAAAACGATTCCTTCAGGATAAGCTAATTGGCTGTGGCAAACTCCTAGAACACGAGTGTTACGTGGTGACATCAAAAATATTTACCCAAAATTGTATAATTAACGCGTGAACTTGTTCTTAGCCGGCATATTTTAGCCATGTTTGTAGCCAGTAGTCATATAGCTAGAGCCGTGGCAAATTTCGGCTTTCAACGAAAACTAAGCACCGAGCCCCGCCCTAGCTCCGTTAGAATCAATTTTCCTGAACTCCCCGCAGGGTAGCAAACAACTGCGCCTACTACGGTCTGCACATCAACGTGACCAACATGGCGGGCAACGAGTTCCTCAACTTCTTCCTGCTGGCGATCATTGAGCTTCCCAGCTACGCCGTCGCCTGGTGGGCCATGGAGAGGCTCGGACGTCGATGGTCCAACGTCGGCTTTCAGCTGATCGTGAGCTGCTCCTGCTTCGCTTCTTGCCTCGTTAAGCCGGGTACGTCACTTGGACGCTTTTTGAAAGTTAACGCAGCCAATAATCGAGGTACCATATATCTTCCGGACTACAATCCGGGGTTTGTAGATGCGTAACACTATAATAATTACGCGGTGCGAACTTTGTACAGCCGCTTAAAATAAAGAATTCGTTTTAATGCAGAATCGCATTCTTACTAAGGCAGATTAGCACTCTCATTTAGCCTAACAAAGTGAGCGTCGCGTTCCAAGGTCAAAAAGAGTTGACTGGCTGCCAAACACTTTTTGGCGCAGGTGTCTGGCATCCAGTGTTTGGCAGCGCAGGTCCTACGCCGCAAGCACCGTCGGCCAGACAACGCAACTGTAACAGAAAAAAAGATATGAGGACAGGAGAGACGAAAAAATTGACACCGAGACGGATGTAGAGAAGTTCGCCAGCTGCTGAAAGCTTGAGAAACAACGAGAAAACGCTCTAAAAGGAGCAAGTTGCGACGCTAAATGCGACATCGTGTGCCATGGAAGGTTGGAGACTAGTCTAACGCCGCAATCACATTAGCGGTCGAAACGCGTTCGCAAAGCGGTTGCAATTCGAACGCCAGTGTGAATGCATTTTTAGCGTCCTTTGCATTCATCACAAAACGGGATTCTGCGTATCACGGTTCCGTCCAAAAATCAAAAAATTAAAACTGAATTGCTTTAATATCAGTTATTATAACGAGACTTGACAAATTTCAATGATTGAGAGGTTATGTTAACGATAATTTCGATGTAATAATACAAGCTGCTTTCTGCGCTAATCAAAAGCATTTCTTAAGGAGTGTGATCCATGATAGTGTGTTTACTTGCGGAACTGCATCAAACGCGGGTAATGCACCGGGTGCGGTCTATAGTCCAAAAAATACGGTTTATGACAACTTTAGCTCGAGTGCGATTATTTAAAAAAATTAGACTGCCAATGAAATAAAATTGTACATTTATAAAAATTGTTTCTATGAAGTAGGGCTTAGCTTTATAATTTCTATTCACTACACATTCGCGTTGGCCATAACTGGCAAAACTTCTGTTCAATCAACAAAAGATCAGCTGTGTTTGATGCTGCTTCATAGATGCAAGTAGTGAAAAACTGCTCATGCAGCTCAACGGACTCGTTATCTTCAATATCCCGTAGCAAATATAAAAATAAAAAAATATTTTAACAAAACGTTATTGGCTTCGTAATAATATTTCTATACTATTCAGAAGACACGCCATCAAAGAGAAGTACAAGAAAACAAATCCTGAAGTTTTAATTAAATTCACTGAATACAAGCAGCATATATGATTATGAATAGTTAACTCGTCTCACAGCTTCACAAATTCTGAACATCTACTGGTTAGGATTACACGGGGATCAGGGTTGGTCTTAAAAGAAACCTGAGGTATTACGGCCTGACACAAAACCTTTTGTGAGCCCTGCCAATTTACGCCACGCACCCTTTGAGCAGTCGGATTTATATCATCGTTCGTACAAGAAACAGCATCGGCTAATAAAAAGTAATAGATATTAGGTTTTTCTTATTTATAAAGACTTTTATTCATTGAGCCCATCAATAAAGAGACCTGCAGATTAAAGGGGCACGTGTTGGTTCAAACAATGAAATAATTGTTTTTATATGCTCAAGAAACACACAAAAAAGCAAGAATGCTTGTAAAAAACACACACAAAACGTTTGCTTCATCTGCGACTAGGGCGGCGCGAATAATGGTCATTGCAACAATGAATCTCATAAAAACATAAAATTCATGGCGACCATGATTTTCATGTCACAGAATGAGACAGCCTTAATTTCGCATTGTGAATTTCACTCTTTTACATTTAGAGGCATCTAATTCAAGAACCATTATTTTTTTTTCTCTGCTTCCCGAAACATCACAGATGCTCAGATGCTCACTACGGCGTGCTTCCTGATCGCCAAGTTCGCCAACACGGCCTCCTTCATGGTCATGTACCAGCAAGCCGCCGAAGTCATGCCCACGTCTCTGCGATCGTTCGCGCTCGGCACGTCTTCAGCTGTCTCGTACGCGCTCAGTACCAGCATGCCCTACGTCATATTTCTGGTACGTTGACACCTTTGAGTACAAAAACTTAACCTTCCACGCAGGCCCATGTTGTTTAGATTGCCCTCGTTCTTTAGTTCGACGGTGTTGTTGTTCTTTACGGATTTGGGTCGAGGTGGTAGTTGGAAGTTTTCGTTAGTAGCAAACACAGGTAGTTCATAATAAATCTAGCGCTGTGAAACGAGTCGGAAAAATTAGCGACAGCGCCTAGAAGGCACAAAACTTCCCCCAAATATGCATTTAGGTGGTGGAGTTTACCTTGTGGAACTTCAAGGCGATAGCTCTCTTCCTGTTAAATGTGACAACAACAAAGTTGCCGAGGTCAACGGCGGGCGTATTCGCAGACGCCCGAGTTAGCGACGGTTGTAAATTGTGGCGCCATAACCCGATGGGCGCCGCAAGCAAACGACGTACTTTGTTCGCTTGCTTCGCCTACTGGGAGATTGCGCTACATCCATCGCTAACTCAGTCGTCTGGAAACACGTCCGCCGTTGACCCTGGTAAGATCGTGGGTCTCCTTTTTGAAAAGAAGGTAACTACGCCTCGAAATTTCACAATGTAAAATTCATAACCGAAATGCACATTCGGTGAACGTGTGAGCGTTCTATAAGCAGGCGCCAAATTTTCGTTCGTTTTACAGCGCTACTATTTATTGTGGTCACCCTATACAAACATTCACGATGTGTGCATCGATTATTGTGGAAAATCCTGGAAATATTACATTTCAGTTTGTGTGCAAGGGGGGGGGGGGAGCACTAGAGAGCTTACAATTTATATACATTTCCATTACCGCCGCGACTTTGTTTATATCTAAATCAGAAAGGCAACATGCAATACCCATTACACCACACTTATATGGTGGACGCAATCATTTTCCGCTACGCCTTGGCACTGTACGAGTATTTAGTTTTATCAAACGTTTCTTTCTCGTTGTTGGGCATCCCTCAGAGCCTGTGGATAACACAATTTTATCTTAGGTTTGTTTCTACACATATCTTACTCTTTCACTTTGCCTTTCAACTGCCCAGGTTTAGAAACGGAAAAATACATTACTCACGCGAGCAAACATGCACTCAATTACATACCGAAGCGCCCAAAAACCCGCGTTACATCCTCGGTTTTATGCGAGAAAATTAATCCTCTTAGCGTCTCCCTAATCCCCTCAGCATCTACCTACGGATGTAGTAAAGAAGGAAAGAAAAAGCAGATATTCAGCAAGAAAAACAAGATCCTGTAACGCATGCTGCTTACTCACGGTGTGTTTGTGCGGGGTGTGTGGGGAAGAAGGGGGGGGCAATCATCAGTGAGATAAAAACAAGTATATAAAGACTATAATACAGAAAAAAATTAATGATGGTGAAAACGTAATGCGACGAATTACAGGCGTAAATCTTGGCCTCAATGGCGCTTTGCTAAAAATAGCGAGCGCATTTATGAGAGAAAAATAAAGCCATCTTCATCTCACCCCAAAAACGAAAGCGCCCTCATGGTCCGGCATAGCCGGTCGGATCATAAACTTTTAATAATTTACGCATCGCCGCCCAAACATGGTGTCAGCAGTTTTGACTAGATGTCCAAGTTTCAGAACCTACCGTTATCTCATGCAAGAGTTTTAAGTGATTTTCGGAAATGTTCGATAAAAGAATAGTGGCAAACGAAGCCTGCAAGTACATAAAGATGAACGACGTCTGCTACCTAAAACAAGTCCTGGTTTCGTATTGTAGATTTTTGTAGATCTCATAACTTTTAAATGGGATAACGGTAATTTCCGAAACGTCGGCTTCCGGACACTTACCGCTTACGCAACAAATGCGCGGCGACTGAGTGTCCGACAGTGCGCGTATGTAAGCTCTAAGAACTCTGAAGCATCTACTTGCCCGCAATACACTTGAGAGGGCCAATCGCTGCAATCAATGGCGGGAGCTCGGCCAATGACGACGCTGGAAACATGTTCAGACTGGAAAAAATAACAATTTGCGTTGCGACACTGAGCATGGTTAAATGGCGTGCTCATTACCCCAACACGGGCCGTTCTTTTCTGCCTGGGCATATATTCAGCTCCATCATTCGCGATAGCAGGGACTGGAACATCAAAGTGTCTTTGAGAGAAGTAGACGTTCCTAAAGTATAGTTTATTTTAGGCGACCAGCTGTTTACTGCTTCCTTTTTTTCTCCCCATGCACGTTATCACCCCCGCGACCGATGAGATCGCGACAGTAGCAAACGAGAACGCCTAAGAACGAATTTTGAAGCGAGGAGCTTGAATATAATTGAGCCAAGCCCGGCGTTTCCTCGGCTTCCAGCGATTTTATCCTAAAACCATCGTTGTGTTCCGTTTTCACGAAGGCCAAGTACGGCATGTGGATCCCGTTCCTGGTCTTGGGCCTTCTGGCCGGCTCGGGAGGCGTGGCTTCCGCCTGGCTGCCGGAGACCAGGGGCTACCCGCTCTGTCAGACCGTCGGCGACGTCACCGAGTTGCGCAAGAACCAGAGGTTTTTCTCCTGGAACAGGTAATTATGAAAGGAACCACCATGAACGGATTTGCTTTTTAATGTCTTCAAGACGTTAGTAAATCACTGTACTGACACTCGTGAAAACATATAGTATAGTCAGAGTCAGGCATCATATTATCCCTCTGCAGCCAATCAGGTTTCGACATAAGCCGATAAGATCTCCGCACAACGAGACACGAAGCATAACGTGTGAACCTTTTAAGTCGTACCTTGTTCTTCATAAAGGTTCCCTGAGGAGGTTTCTGAGATCGCCTAAATATGGTGATAACTCAATCTGCTGTCTCTAAGCATCCTAAAAATTCCTAAATCGTCACGATACGCGTCCGATTTGCCTGCTATACTCTAAAATATGGTCCATCACGCAACTCGAAGAGCATCAGCGACACGACGCAGATTATCGAATAACAATGCCGAAAGCGATGTACCAAGCGCAGCTGATGTTTCAGCGATCAGCTACGTTTGATTCAACTACGTTTCAGCTCAATCAGCAGATTGGCTCGTAATTCGCTGAGCTGCTCCGTAAGTTGCGCGCTTCTTCGAGTGCTCGTGGTGGACACACAGACTTTTTGAGAGTGATATGCTCAAAGTCGCGTCACCGAGGTTATCTGGTGGAGCAGGAGCATGTCTCAGCCAGAGCAGTGTCAGCCACTACACGATTGACTCTCCTCCGTGCCCCTCCTCCCCCTCCCCCCCCCCCTTTCTCTATTTCCTAACAATGCTAACACCAAAAACTCGAACGCGCGCGGCTCGTGTTGCCCATACAGCCCGGACTACGACTCAACCCAGCGAGCTCGCGCTCGAGCGCTGGAGAGCTGACAACTAAACACATCACTCCCGCGGGGAAAATAAAATAAAATGGTGCGTTGTTTTTTGGGCGATTATTGCAGTATTATGTTCCCTTTTCGCAAAAAAGTCACATTTTCCGGCTAGTCTTAGTTGCTTTATCATCTTTAAAAATATACACATTTTGTAATAACAGCGTTTGCAACCTCAACAAAATGTCGCGTTTCCATTGGTCACATGTCTTCCTGGCTGCGGCAACAATGCTCCTCCCATCGCCGAATATAACCAATTTTTAGTGTTTTTTTTAATTTTTGGTTGGCTTTTATTAGTAAAGTCGGCCACGCATCGTTTTAATTTAGGGATTTCTAGCATGCTTGGAGACCTCAGAGTGAGTTATCGCCATATTTAGGCGACCTCCGGAACCTTCTCATGGCGCCTTTAAGGTGAAAGTTACTGTGGCTGATTGTGTGGGTGAGTTCGAGTCACTTCATAAAGTTATAGTATGGGAAACTTTTTTTCCCTCATAGACATAAACATTTGTTTTCCTGGTAACAGCTTCACTGTCTGATTAGAGCAGCACCTTTGGCTCTCACTCAGACCTCTGATGTCAAACAGGGCGAAACCATATACTTTTGCACAACAGTTACTGACACGTTGCGGGTATCAACGATGCGAAAATATTTTCAGATGTATGCTGAGAATGTCAACATCGCGTGCTATACGTAACTACATATGTAATTTCAAAATGTTTTGATCCCCACAAAAGCTATCTTGTTCTAAAGGCGTGTTTGAAAAAAAAACATTTATTAACACATTTGCACATAAAATAAATTTGAATTTTTTTTCCAAGTCAAAAATTTTATTTGTGTTATTTTAAATAGATATTACATTTTAAATGCAATACGTTTAGGGTTCTGTGTTTTGGCATAAATACAAAAAACTCTGAAAAACACCCGCCGGTAAAAGTTTTTGTCAATTCATATTTATGCAATAAACTCCGAATTTAGATGTGCCAATCCCCCCCCCCCCAAAAAAAAAATAATAATAATATTAATAAAAGACGGTATTCTGACGATTAAGTTTGATCAGAGCACCGGGTCAATAGCCCTGTAAAAGTGCCACCACCTAAATCTCGGACCATTGTCAAAAGGGGTTTTACCGCTATCTCGTCAAGGTGTCACTCAGGACAACAGGTCATTTTAGATTCAGGTCACAACAAAAGCCACCGTTTCGGTTTCCAGTTTGTGACATACTATCTGTGCTTTAGAGGAAGAAGAGGTTGTGTTTTGTAACAGTGAAAGCTATGGACTATAGAGATTGCATAAAATAGGAAAAGAGGGACAGTTGAAACTTATATATGATTTCCTTTACCACTCCACCTCTCGCGGCCGCGGGGTAGGTTCATGGAATAGGATAAGATGAATACGAGCTTCCCAGCGACTATCTCCAGGGGTTTATTTTAAAGTAATTTAGGTTTATCGAAGCAACACATGTGTGAATTTTTGTCATGGGACACATTAGTATTGCCAATGGCAATGGCACCACGCCAAATACAACTGAAGAAATATTAATTTATACAGGAGTGATATATTCTTTTTTATCTAGCATACGGTTACACTCAGATATTGCTTATTTATTTATTTATTTATTTTTATTAGGAAACACTGCGAAATTAAACTTAGAATTTCGAGAAACTGTGAATTCAACAAAAATAAACTTAGATAAACCTCGAATGTTCGGTAAAATTTAAGTGCGAATATCACCCTCCGAATTCGACGAAACATACACTTTGAAAACACGGAGTCCTGAATAAAGTTTACCAAGTTTCCAAGGTTTCATGGAAATTCACTCCATCGGTTGTCATTACTCGGTCAGGCAGTTGCAAACTAACTTGTTTACATTGTTCTTTTTTTAACACAGCCTAAAGGGTATAAAGTACCACCGCTCGTTGTGAAAATATTTTAGCAGCGATATTTACCAGAGCGCAGCTTACCTGTCTACGTTTGTAAGCGATGCCCCTTTTTCAAAATATCTCGAAACTCCCCTAATCATTATACTAAACGGGTACATGAAGGTACCTATGGCTTATACGTTATGAATTTACTGCGCATCAGCTCAAACTTCTGAATTGTCATATCTTCCACGTAATAACCTCTGGTTTACTGCTTACTTAACTAGTAAATAGTTGAGCTGAAAAAAATTAAAAATGTTAATGCCCATCTGTTATGATTTTAACAAAACCCCGTAGAAGAACAGGCAGTAAAGAACCCGATGGTATCTCCTTTTTCTTTTTCCTGATATGACGTCCTCCTGAGACCAACTTGGTTTTCCGGTGGTACGTGTAGTTTCGCAAGTGATTCTTGGCTGCTGTAATATATTTTGTCGTTGTTGTTCGGACTCGGTTCTTCTGGAAACGTGCGGCCCCATTGTAGTGGAATTTCTGTTCCACCACTAGCGAGTCCGCCAGAACAAAAAGTTTTAAATATAGCTGGTTACTCCTGACATAGGTCACTGGGAGATTGTAGAGGGAGGGGAAAGAAGTTTGGGCTTCGAGTAGGTTTTCCTTAAGAGTATAACTGCGTGTAAACAACGTACTATTTTGTGTCCTATTATTTACGAACGTGAAATATATATATATATATATATATATATATATATATATATATATATATATATTAATGATTAGTCGTCCTAGCTCTTTAAACGGAAAAGAAAACTTCATAATTATTTTGGACACATTGTGAACACAATTAAAATGTCACAGTGTTAAATAATAGAAATGAACGTTTAGTTTGAACGAATCGGTGATGTGGCATTTGAAATTTTCTTTGTAAGTCTGTATAATATCGGCCTTAAAAAACTTTCACGACAGTTTAAACGCACGTTACGAAAGATTAACCGCAAGAAAATAAGTAATCGCATGTACTCAGCCACACAGCCGGACAAATATGATATTACTATTACATTTTTTTACAAAATGAAATGCTCGAATAATATTCGCGGTACCTTTCTCTTCTTCGTTTGAAGCGCTGGATTAAGAAACTATATTGCTAGTCCATAAGTCCTTCACAAATACGCAATATTTATATTTTAACAGATCAGCCACGTTAAAAGGTCCTCATATGAACACTTGTCGAACTGATAAAAAAAGTCCAAACTTCTATACGCATCCGCATGTGACTTGTAAGTATAGTGCTATTTGCGTAAAGGTATACTAATATAGAATAAAATTTCATTACTGTTCCAAATTTCCTGCATAAAAACTCAGAGGGCATACCAATGTTGTGGGCGTAGTATTATAAGCTGGTCTTCCGTATAAATCTTTCGAAAGATATATCTTCAAACAAGCTCCTCCTACATAAAATTCAGCTCTGTACTAAAACACCATTAATATCCGGACAAATGTACAATAAGACAGTCAAGCATTAGGCCACGTTATTGAATAAGAGCGTGAGAAAAAAAAACGTTGAAAGGTGAATACTAAAATATTTCTTATGCTTGATTTTCAAGCCCATTTGCAAAGTATATTAGCCATGGCAACTAATATATAGTTTCTGTGCGATATTAAAACAATACTCACAAACAGGGCTGTTGAAATAAAAAAACACAGTTGAAGACATGCAATTAATTAGAATTATTTTAATTTTATTTACTTAACTCATAAGGCAATTTCTTGGAATTGTAGGGTTAAAACATATTTGATGGTAAACAAGCTTATGGTCGAAACATTCCCCTCTAGTTAAAAATTTTCTGGGAAGCAGTCGCAGAGGAACAACAAAGTTACGAAGGACAACAGGGCGGTCGGACTTACCCATGCTTAAAAAGCTAATGTTATTTAAGAGACTTTTATTTGTGGTTTATTATTACTGGCATGAATAGAAGTGCGTTAACAATCAGGGTCGTCATTCGTTTTCTCGCCTTTTAGAATTATTCCGCCATTTGTATCGTTCATTAGTGATCGCCTACGCACCTTGTTGAAAAATGAGGACCCTTAAACAGTTTTTCTTTTTAACTTGTGGCCCTCGCCTGAATATACTTTGTATTTGGACTAAAACCATTTTATAGAAATAAACTTTGACTTTGACTGTGATTGTCCCCAGCTTCTTGAGGCAATATAGTTCTTTTAATGTAATTTTGACCGATCTCAGCCTGGTGTTACCAGTTGACATCATATGCAGTCTTACTGATAACATCTCTCTTGCAACTCGCAGGGCGAAGAAGAGGAACTGCGATTCCCAGTATGATAGAACTAAAGCAATCGAACTTCTGTCAGATAGCCCAGAGACGGACGTATGACAACCAGACCGGATGCTCCTTCAAATGAATGTCGCATATGTTTTATATCTACAAGTGCCCTGCATCTACTTTCATTACTGCTAATATCAGCGGTTTCCGCTTACTTCTCAGGGTGAGAAAAGTCTCTCATTGAATGAACAACTTTTAATTTTCACTCTTCTCCACTGACGCACTCATTGCAATTATTTCATTGTTGATAACATATTGCATCTCCATCTGAATTGCCGTAAATTCGTAGATATTGCCACCTAATCTGGGGCGGTAGAACTTGCACATGGTTGCAAATGCGCAAATATATATGCCTGTGTGTCTTCTGGAAGTTGTCGTCTTCGGAACGTACAGCATAGATCATAGGAGGTTTTCACATGTAGGCGTGCGTGCACTTACAAATGTCAAATAAAATAACTTTTGGACGGGACATGCGCTGCAAAGAGCACACAATACTCAAGATAAAGGTAAATATGACACAGGACGCAGATGAAATGGTCGCCCGTGTGTTTTAAACATGTATTTCGTACTTTCTGTGTGCTTTTAAAATAAATGAAAAACTATAATCATATCACGTGTGATTTTTGTTTCGACAAGATAAGATTGTCCCCTCAAAGAGGTCATGAAGTGACAGTTGTAGCTTTGCCCAATCAACGAATAAGCTGTGGGCTAAGTTCTCAGCAGATCAGCAAAGTGGTCTACAGAGTGCAACTGAAGGAATTAAAGAAAAAACTAGGATTCTGGAAGATTTCAATATATGTGTGTACGCAAGATACACAGATGATAAAGCTTAAATAAACAGAAACTATATATTCATCACGTTTTTTAAGAAATTAAAGTATACCAACAATGAGTGATTTCACTTGAAATCAAGCATTTGTGTTGAGGTGAGTATCTTTATTTCACTCAAAAATATATATGTCTATAATAGCCCCATGTCCGTAATGATATTGACGGATCAAGAGCGTATTGGTGGGGTTTAAGATTGAAGAGAAAATAAAAATAAAGAACCAAGATAACACAACCATATCTTTTAACTAGCAACGGACATATAGAAATTCCAAAAGCGAGCAACCGATTAAAGGGTGAAAAATCGAAAAAGGGGAAGTAACTAGGAAGAGAGGAAGGAGGGAAGAGACTGTAACATCAAATACTAAGCCAGGTCAAAAACGTCCTCTCTTGTTTGAGAAATTCAGCTTTAGTCTTCGTCTGAAGCGGTGAGGGATTAGAAGCGTTGTTTTTTGCTCTGTTCTTGGCGAATGACTCTATAATTTCTCGGCCATTTCTGCTCTTATGCCCTTCCCCCCCCCCCCCTTGTCTCTACTAAACGGGACCTGCAGTTTGTGCGGGAACGCGTGTACATGACTATGGGAAGGTAGGAATCCGATAGGGGTCTTGGAAATGATCAAAACCATAATTAGGAATTTCGCTCTTCATGGCTTCTTAGTGAATGCATTTATTACAACAAAGAAGCAAGGCTGAATACTGCATTACGACTCCTTGTTTGTTTTTTTCATTCAGTTTTGTCGGTTAATATAAATTTGCTAAAAGCTAAATCACTCACAATAATTTTTAATATAACAAGGAATGTGTGGCTTATCCAACTAAACTGCTTGAGTATATTTTAGTCCAGAAATACAAAGTGTCAAATATCGTACCTTGGACGCTCTGGTGTCATATTTGGACAATTGTATCTTAAGGTTTATAGTGGAAAAATCCGTTACATAAAGCTATTTATCTAATATGGCTACAAAAGAAAAATAATAACTTGAGCAAGCGGTTTTGGTGCTAGCGCGTCGGTTCTCCGTTGCGTAAGCGAAACTGATACTTCTCTTTGCAGAGACGCCCACGTCCTCTGGTGGCATACCGAAACCAACACTGGTTGCCAATCGCCGGGTGCGAAACCGAAACTCACTTTTGTGATGTTCACACTACCTCCATCCCAGAAAAGCGTAAAAGCTTGAACTATAGGGAACTAACACAATCATAGAACAAGTGTTCCGAACACGTCCTGCAACCGTCAGTAGGGTTTCTCGAAAGCACACTAGCATGTGTGCAGTTCTACACTTAAAGGGTAACTGCAAAGAAAAAAGGTGTATTTTTAAACAGCCAAATTGGGACAAGCATGTCACAAAGCAATATTTCCGCCCAAAACAATATTTTTTATAGCAATATTTATAGCGCAAGACTGATTTTAGTTTGCGACTATTTCGTCCGTTTTAAATCGCGCGCCACAAAGTTGGTATTAAACGTCACGGGGTGGCTGCTATACGTCACGGAGTGACGTATTGCAGCCACCGCGCGCGCTGAAAGGGCGGGAGTTTAAAATGTGGAGAGGTCGTGACTCCGACTAAATTACGTCCTGTGGCGTAAATATTGCTAAAAAAATTGTTTTTTCGCGGAAGATTTGTTTTGTGACACGCTTGTCCCAATTAGGCTGTTTAGAAAAACACTTTTTTTTCTTTGCAGTTACCCTTTAAGGTAAGCCGACTTTAGTCGATTCACATATACCACTTCAAATCGTTCGCTCAATTCGGTCCTGAAATGTTTCAAACTACGACGGAGCGCACAAAAAGAGCCATCATAAGGTGCTTGGAGGAGGTTTCTAACTGCTTTGAAGCGCAGAAAATGTGCGTATACGTGTTAAGTTCTTGCACAGGTACTCAACAAGACTGGCACATGATGGGCTCGGGCGGAGGCTGTCAATGATTGAACGTAAGCGTGGCCCTACTGGAGAGGGTCTGAAAGTTGGTCGACCGTTATGGTTGACGCAAACATGCCTGTCGACCGTAGGGTAGTTCCCTTAAGCAGCTCCCCACTGGTGCACTGCAGTTGAGTGGATACATAGAAGGACAACTGGCGCTCCTCCGTCCAGACCGAAGGATCGCCATATGCGGTAATTACAGCCTTTAGTTGTCGGTGCATTCGCTCTACCAGGCCATTGGCCGAGGGATGACACGCGGTGGCGAGAATCCGATGGGTTTCCAAGTGGGTAGAGAACTATCTGAAAGACGACTCAAATTAGCCGCCATGGTTCAGAACATTTTCGAAGGTGTTCCGAAGTGAGAAATTCAAGTAACCAGAAAAGCCCCTGCGACAGACTCCGGAGACGTATGTTGCGGGAAAATAGCTTTCGGCCACCGGGTGAAGCGATCCACACTAGTGTGCAGGAGCAGTTTTGTGAGGGTGGCAAAGATCCAACAATGTCAGTGCGGACTTCACTAATCCGGGCAGCTGGGGAAGGAAAAGCAGTAGGGGAGAAACAGTGTGACGCTAAACGTTTGAGCGTGACCCTAAAGAAATGTGCAAGCCCAAAGTCTTATGCACGTGCACTGATGCCTGGCCACAAATTACTGATATTTTACCCATGCCTGCGTGGCGCTGATGCCTATATATGAAAGGGAATGCAAAGATTCGAGCACTGCGCGTCGAAACTATTTCAGGACGTAGACCAACCTGGATGTGCTGAGGAAGTTCGTGAAAATCAACTCTTGCTTTCTTATTGTATCTTTTAGCGGGTAGAAAACAAATATAAAAATGTCGGAAGCGCACGTAGGTACGTGCTCTAAAGTTGAAATAATTCTTAGTTGTGTTTTCTTTTTTTTTTTGGACAGAGTGTGTAAATTTTTGTAATCCCTAATATAGTTTCCGTAAAAATAAATTGGCTTCCACCTGAAATGGAGGGCAACTCGCGTCTTCCAGGCGACTGGTGGCCTGGCAAAGAGTTTGCCCGGTCCAGGACTTCATTGCGGGACCTCTCCAATTCTAGCGGAGAATTCCCGGTTCTGTCGATCATAATCTGACATTTAGAGACCGTTGAACTCATGAAATAGAATTTTACAGGACGTTTCATCTCGCTTGTAGAGCTTTTATGCCACATCTTAAAGTCTTAGCAACAGCGGCTTTAAAGCGTCTGCAAGACATATATAAGTTATATTTTGTAGACCGAAAAGGACGGTTTGCCTCAATTAAGTGCCATCCTAGTTTGGACCAGCTTAGGTTTCCTCTACCTCTTTTGTAACAACTATACTAAAAGCAAGAAATAAGATGAATTGCTTTTTTCGACCTTTTCCAACTTGCATATGACATATATTTCGCAGTGTGGGATATTCCCTTAAAACTAGCAGACTCTATTATTGTTAAATCGTATTACTTAGAAGTCACTACATCAGCCGTGATATGGTGTGCTACAGCTTTCTGTGAACTTTGGCAAGTTTAACCACCGGTAGTTTCGACACGTGACGATTAGTTGCCATCATGGTTCACGTATACCTTGAGATAAATGGGCTACCGTAACATTAAAATACATTTTGCAGTTGGGCGTCTGCACATATCCTATATTTATATAGATTGCTTTTATTCAATAAATTTTCGTCTTTAATGGAGCTCATCTCTTGTGTTTATTCGGTGTAAAACAAACTTGGCAAAAAATATTTACAAAAGTGTGACACACTCATTTTCAAAGTTCTTGGTGTTGGCGCCCAGATAAAAGTATTTAATGGTGTCAGTGACCTAGAATGAAACTCCAGTTGATCAATGATAGGCTCGTAGGACATGAACCTACACGATACGCCAGATAAAGATTACGTTGAATTCCCTAGTCCATACTAAGTACGAACATATTATCCTCAGTCTGAATGTTTCCCTTGCGCTGATGTTCAAACAATGTTTCGTTAAAGTTCGGCGACTACCTACTGTTATGCTGAAAATAAAATCAAAATCTTCAAAAAGAAAATTTAAATTTGTCTTGATCATTTTTATAAACCCGGGGAGCACCGAGTGTGTCGTCGTGCATTACGCGTTAGTTATGACTTATCATGATAGGAATGGGGTCGCTTCAGATATTTTTTGCACTACACGGCAACATTTATGTACTTCCCCCCTCCCCCCTGGCTTATCAGAACGACCTAGAAAAAATTTAGAGCCCTTCCACCTAGTGAAAAAGGAAGTCCAGCGAAGCTGGCGCTCTGGTGGAATTTGCTTTGTTGAGTTAACAGCTATATTACGGATTTGCTACGTTATGGTTGGGCGCCGCGTTGATATGCGTCACACCTGCGTTTGGCTTCTCTTGCTCGATCATCATTGGTGGCATTGGCTTGACGGCGCCGGTTGAATTGACTGCTGTTGCTCGCGTCGGCGCTCGACGCGGGCGACGTTCTCGTCGGGGAGAACTTGGTCGGCAGTCGTAGTTGTTGTCGAACTGGGAGGAGCGGCAACGGCGAGTTTTCACGTTGACGGCGTGCCCATTCCCGCTTCCGGGTGCGCGACGCTCCTCGTACTCCTCTGCTCATCTTCGGAACGTGCAAGACGGGTGCGACCCATGTGAAGTCTGATGCGTACAACTGATAAAGACAGTGGCGTGATTTCACGTCAGCAGACAAAGGACACACACAATTGGCGGGTAGAGATAATGACGTTTTATTATAGGGCGGCTACGCCAATCATGGCGCAGGCTCTAGTGCGCAGCATAGGTAGCCGCTGAACAGCGCGCGGCATTGCGCAATGTCAGGGAAGGCGTGCTAATATAGCGCGGCTACGCCAATCGCGGCGCAGGCTCTAGTGCGCCGCGCAGGTGGCTCGCCGAAGAGCGCGCGGCATTGCACAATGCTCAGGGTGGAGAGAGACGCCGCGCGTGACGAGGAGTATACACGACTCAGGAAAGAGGCGGCGGCGGTGAAGAGAGTATAAAGTGGGGCATACATCGTTGCGTTTGAAATTAGTTGGTCTACGCTCGGTCTGTCGCCAGAGACGATGCAGAACCTATACCATAGAGCAGCTTCGCTGTAGGATGCTTTATTTATATAGGAGTGTAGTGTGTAACGAGTATGCTTTCAGACCCCTTTCGAAAGACTGACTGTGTTGTCAGCTGTGGAATCCTGCATAATGGCGGACTAAAACCGCAACCTCACGCCACACTTTATCCGTTCCATTGGATTCGAAGGCAAAAGCATCCGCAAAGAAACGTGATGAGCGCAGTGACGTTGCACTTTCGACGCCGCTTGATTGGCTCGTCCGTTCCTAGCGGTGGCCCTGCTTCGACGTTCGCTATCTTAAGCGAATCAGTTGACGTTCCATTTTGTCAGTTGTTCTGCCATTGTCCAGTGGTTCCACAGTCTATAACCGGCACCTGACTTTCGTAAGGGGTCTATTAAGACCTTTCTTTGCGTTCGGCTTCTTCAGGTGGTGCACGTAGCGTCCTGAGATCTTAGCGCTCTTGGACTGCGAGGAGCCCCTTGTGGTAGCTGAAGTATTCTCGAGGGGTAAGAGTTTTATGTAAGCCCCGTGATAAAATTCACGCTTTGAGATTTTTTCAAGTATTAAAAACCACTGTTGTGCGGTGGTTTGTGCTCGGAAGCGTCATTCCTTCCAAGGGCCACTCGTTTGAGTGTTTGGCCGCCATTTGCTTCTTAGAGCTGCATGATGCGCAGGCCTTGTGCTTTAGCGCATTCGGAGGCTAGCAAAGATAAACATAAACATATCAAGGGACTTCAGGTTTGTCGCACATGCTAGGCTATGCAATGGTTGCTGTGCGAAGTTATGACGACATACGCCTGCTGAAGATATTCGTCGGTGCGTTATGATCCGCCCCGTGACGTCATTAGATCAAAGTGGAAAGCAACGCTTCGTTCTTCAGAAGCGACTTGCGCACGCCGTCGGTAACCTGCTAACGCAACAACTCATGAGTCATACTTGATCATTCCAGCAAAGTCCTTCGGCTGCGCATCAGATGGCCCGGGATACGATTCCCACTGAGCTACGAGGTAAACCTCGCTTCTTACAATTCTTTACGCCTACTAGTGCCTGCGTAGGGTAACTGGGACTATGCATCCCTTCTGTTTTGGCTTCTCGTACAGTGGCCTGCTACGGGTTAAGTCCGCTCTTTGTTGCACTATACTGAATGTAGCGCTTTTTTCTCACACTCGACCGTAACGCTTATTGCACGAAATTGGGCCCGTGAACAAATTTTGGTGTGATTAAACAGCACTGCAAAGATTACAAGTCACGACACTGAAACGAGAAAGACAACGCAACAAACAGAAATGAACACAAACTATACTTCTTTTCACCTTATGTCCAGACGCAGCCGACGTTACGAGCTGATGGCTCCAGCCAGACAGCGTCAAAAGCGCATCCTCATGGTATTCGGCATTGCGGAGACCATAGAGTTATTATAATGTACGCTAGAGGTTCAAGTGGCGCTAGTGTACTGACGCAAATTGAAGCTGACAGCAACCAGTCGAAAATTGACTTCCGGTAATGCATTTCTATGGGGAAAAGTGAGTGCGTTTTCTCCGTGCGCTCGATTATAAGAGATAATATCCCAAATTATTCATACGTACTAGGTAGCTTGAACATTACTCAGTCAGGAAGACGAAATACTTGGTCAGTTACGGCGTTTTTCTTTCAATTTCGTCGCATTAAAAACGGTGCTAAAACGGCTTCCGTACAAATTTATGTGCACCGGCGGACACTGTTAGCGCGAACACGACGTAGGCACTTTTCAGCATGAGGGATATACGTGCCAAATGAATGAAGAACATCTGTAAATTGAGGGTGACGGCAAGAACTACGCAGTAACACTGGACCAGCCACTACCCGTGCATGTACAATCAAAATAAATTGAAGGCCACGTAATATATCCCGATTTTAAATAAGTAAGTACAGCTTATTCATTCTGCCTCTGTGCGAAGATGCTTGTTCTAAGTTCAAAATATCACCCGGATGCTCGAAATCTTTGAGATCAAGTGCCCGATAAAAGCTGCCCTGCAGAGAAAGCAATACGAAGAGACACCTTTCATAGCCCACGTACTTTATTATTTACGTTTTGAATGTTTTTACACGCTCAGATGCACGACGGGGTCATTCTCATATAGTGACAGGACTGGTATATTATCAATATGTAAGCGTCACCGAAATGCTGGCGAGCCTTGAACACACTCTATATTCCTTTCGATTGTAATTTTGCTTTGAATCGTCGCTTGTTTTTACACACCTGCTGCGGAACACATGTTTGGGGACTGAAATGTAGCGAAGTTAAACATCGTTCACTGATGAAGAAAAATGCGCAACTAAAGCAATTACACTTTCACAGTGTTAATCAAGGTATATACTATTCGGTACGACCCAAATAACCAAAGTGCTCCGTGTTACTTTCCGGCGAAGAGACAAAATGCACGCGCGTTTTCCCAAGGGAAATGCAGAGGAGCACCGCAAAAGTAGACTGGTTGCTGTCTGCTTCAATTTGCGTCACGGAAGTCGCATAGCCACTAGCGCCAGTTGAACCTCTAGCGTACATTATAATAACTCTATGTCGGAGACGGCCTGGACAGCGAACAGCCGAGTCAGAGTTACATTGCAAACCGTTTATTTTCGAAGCAGGAATGAGAAGATGCAAACTAACAAAGAGCTGAGCGCGCGCAGCAGAGCGCGCCGTAGGCTCGTGCCGTTGGGAAGCGTCGCAGGCGTTCGGAGGGTGATGACACAGAGGGACAGAGGCTGGCCTAAAAGGAACAACACGAAGAAGAGAAAAAAGTGAAATCAAAACTGTGCTGAACACAACATTCATGTTTATGTACAGGCCAAACCAATCATAAACAGAAAATGCCCAGTTAGTTGCGCTTTTGGCGCTGCTTATTGGTCCCATTAGCTCGTAGCACTCTTAATCTTGGGGCCACCTAGGGAGCCACCCATAGCCGTGACAGATGAGATCCAACTTGTCACGGCAATTTCGGGGCCACCTAAAATTGCCAGCCCGTTTGCCGTCCCTTTTTAGGTGGCCCCAAAATTTGCCGTGACAAGTTGGATCTTGCCGGCCCGTTTTTAGCGGGCCCGTTCTCTAGCTGGCCTGTGTACTAGGTGGCCCGTCTTCTAGCTGGCCTGTTTTCATGTGGCCCGTTTTCTGTTGGCTATAGAAATGTGCCGTCGTCCACTCCCCCGCAGAGTATCTCGGAGGGTCCAGGACTGTGATGCACGAAGAAAGCCAGGCAAATGAGAAGTACAGGAAAATTTCACTGTAAAAATGAAGCTGTGACGTGCCACTGAGCCTGACGTCTCTTGTAAGACGTCATGACATAGTCACGTCGCAACTTTATTTTTGAGTTGCAAAATATATTGGAAAATCATTACCAAGCTTCAATTTGTATACTTTATCGATTCACTTCCTGAGTGCTCTAGAGGACAGCAAATATACAGGAATTGTTTCAAGGGCAAGGCCGATGGTTTCTAAACATTTAAAAGAACAGTGGGTCCGCAGGTGAACAATCCATTTATTTGTTTAAATTAGATGCAGAGATGAAGATACAGGTGGTGCTTTGTTGCAATAAATACCACATTCAAAGAATAAAATAGAAAAGTATATGAAAACTTGTGTCACTTGCTGAAAGATTGGTGGAAGCATGGCCGTTGTTTTCAGTTGACACACTTGGTGAACTAGGACCCGCCGCAGTTGCAGGTGCGCTCTCCGAGCCAACTGTGTTGCAGTATGCCGGAGCTTCGTGCCACAAGACGGGTGTCCGCGGCACGTCCGAAGGCCATTGCCTCTGTCATCAAGGCATAATGCCGCTGCGATTAAGAATTTTCAGCATTTCATTATAAGATAATAGGGGAGGGCGAACATTTCTTTTATCTTAATTACGTTCTAAAATTTAGCAAACAGCTGGTCTTTTTAGAAAGTAGCTTACTGGATGTTAGAGTCTATACAAATGCTGAGTCATCGGCCACAAACATGGCCGCTAACAAAACGTTTATTCGTGAGCTCTGCGGAAAACAAAATAAGCGAAAACAAATTCGCCAATTAGATAACCGCATTTGCTCTCGGCGGCCATGCTTATGTTTAGTTACTGGACATTAAAAAGCAGTCTTACGTCATATGAATAGAGCTTTGGTGGCAGTTTGCACTGTGGGAACAAACCAGTAAATTTCGACGCCACCAGGAAGGGGAGCTGAGGATGTCCACTTGCTATGATCTACAGGTTCATGGTTATATTGTGAGGGTGCGGGCTGTGCGTGCGACGGCTACGCACAGAACATAGGCGCTCGCGCGCCACACACCGTGCTGGGCACGGAGTTCATGCCCTGCCCAGTGGGCGGCACATCAAGGCATTGTTGCTCACGGGGGACAATGCGATGGGACAGCAGAGCGTGCGCCAGGTCGGACACGAGAGAGAAGAAGGAAGTTAGGACTCTAACGGTCGGAAAATAGCTCATGCGGAGTGAATTTATGTAGAATAAATCCCTAGACCCTAACAAGTGGGGGCTCGTCCTAAAGAATTACGTGTCGACATGGAAGCCAACGGAAATGTAAGCGCGCCTTCCGGACAAGCGACGCCAGACAATGTTGTTCAGGAACTGCTAGCCCTGACGAGCGGGTCCACAATGGACCGCGAACGAATGGCTGTACAAGTACGGGACTTGCTCATGAACACGCCGATTGCATCTCCAGAAGATCGTGCTTCACAACAAGGATCGATGCCGTGGAAGTGCCTGAATCTGTCACTCCCGAAATTCATCGGCTACGAAGATACGCAAACGCCTAAAGAATTCCTGGAGAAGCTAGAGATGTTTTGTTCGCTAACTGGGGTACCTCAGGACAAGCGCCTGCGCCAAGTGCTGCCCGCTGCACTGGAGGGAACTGCCAAGTTATGGTGGAAATTCACGGGGGGATTCGACAACTGGGAATCTTTTGTCCAAGAGTTCCAGTCGGAGTTCGCTTCAGTGGACTACAAACATAGACTGAAAGAAGAGCTTGAGAGGCGAACCCAACACCCGCAAGAAAATCTCAAGCACTTCATTCACGTGATTGCAGAATTTTATGATCGCATTGGAGAGCCAGTGCCCGATCATGAAAAGGTGCAAAGAGTACGCAGACAAATGCATCCGAAGTTTCAAGATCTCTCGGAACACATGGTCTTCGCCAATCTTCAAGAAATGGCAAAAGCGGCAGGATCTATCATGGAGCGCGCTTGGCATCGCCTCCGGTACGTTCCGCCCCCAAGCAAGGGAGATCAGGCTGCCAATGACCTGGCTTTTGTAGAACACCATGACCCTTCTACCAAAGTTTCAGCAGTACCCTGTACACAGACTGCTGTAACCGCAACACCGGGTGCCCAACAAGAATGGCCCCTCCACCCCACAGCAGTACTCGCATCATACCGAGATCAGGCAGTACTGACAGCCCCGACATTAAACCCGTGGTCAACGCCGTGGTGTCCGCCTGTGGAGCCAGTACCCACGTGGCCACGTTCCGTCGGGCAAGGATGCCAGCGCTGCGGCGGCGTCGGGCATGCCGCACGTCACTGCGCCACGGGAAGACCTCGTAACCAGCGCAGGTGCTACAGATGTAACCAGACGGGCCACATACAAGCCAACTGTCCGGGAAACGGACAATCGTAGAGGTTGCCCCGGCCAATCTCTACGAAACCACGCTGCAAGTCGCAGCAACCGCCGGAGGAAGGAGCCACTGCTCGAAGTCACCATCGGTGACAAGGTGTTTTACGCCCTCCTGGATACAGGGTCTAGCATTAGTCTGCTGGGAGATACAGCAATGGAGGCTGCCAAATCAACAGGGGTTTCAACACGTGAAGCGACTCATTCCCTTCGGCTGGCCACAGGATGGTCACAAACAACCACGTCTGTGAGATGCAGAGTACGTTGGTCTGGTGGGTCCCGCAAACAGCGCTTCCTGCACATGTCGGGTTTGTGCCGAGACGTTGTACTGGGTCGGGACTTTCTGACAGCTACGGGAATCTCTGTTCATGTGGGCTTGGGTGGCTGGACAGTAGGAGTAGAACGACAAGAGGTTGTTCGATTCGACAGGGTGCCACGAAGGAGCCTAATAAACAAGTTGAACGACGGACCCATCTATTCGTTGGAGGCCCTGTTTGCCGAACCACCCGACAGCAACACTTTAGACATGACTACAGTCTCCATCATAGACACACCTGGGAATATGTCTGAAAGTGAGCCACGCATGGCAAGCTTGCTCGACAGTTATAAGCATATTTTCAGTGCAGAGCCTGGTTGCACTTCCTTGACAGAGCACAGAATAAACACTGGCACCAACTCTCCAGTTCGCTGTAAACTGAGGCCGACGAATGCTCAGAAGAGAGCGATAATCGATCAATGTGTAGATGATCTTCTAAACCAAGGCTTGTTAGAACCAAGTCAAAGCTCGTGGGCCAGTGCACCTGTACTGGTGGCCAAGAAAACCGGAGGGTATCGCTTAGCCATTGATTATCGACCTTTGAACTCTCGGACAGACATCCCAGTGTACCCCATGCCTCAGACGGACTGGATACTGGCTCAGCTGGGCAAGGCTAAGTGGTTCACTAGCTTGGATTTATCTCAAGGGTTCTTTCAGATCCCAGTGGCAAAAGAAGACATCCACAAAACAGCATTTATATGCCATAAAGGTATGTTCCAGTTCAAGCGTATGCCCTTTGGCGTGGCAGGAGGTCCGGCCACATTCCAGGCCTTAATGGACAAGGTGCTTGAAGGAATAAAGCACACATACTGCATGGCCTTTCTAGACGATGTCCTCATCTACTCCGAGTCCTTTGATGAACATATCGAGCACATGAGAGAGGTTCTGAACCGAATCTCTAATGCAGGCCTCACAATCAACCCAACCAAAGTACAGCTGTGTAAGCATTCCCTGAAGTTTCTAGGCCACATCATTGCACCCGGGGAGTGTCGCCCAGATCCCGAAAAGATAAAAGCTGTGACAGCATTCCCAGAACCAACTTCAGTGAAGCAGCTTCAGGCCTTTCTCGGACTGGTGGGATATTACCGGACATTTATTCCTCGATTCTCGGATGCGGCCAAGCCCCTTACGTTGCTGCTGAGAAAGGATGTCCGCTGGAGTTGGAAACTTCCTCAACAGGCCGCCTTTGACTGCCTAAAAGCCCAGCTGACAGCCAATGCAGTGGTTGCCCTTCCGGACCTGAACAAGCCTTTTGTGATTGAGACAGATGCCAGTGGTGTGGGAATTGGCGCTGTGTTACTTCAAGAAACCGAAGGACAGCTCAGACCCGTCTCATTCATTAGCCGGACTTTGACCCCTGCAGAGCAAAACTACACAGTCCAAGAGTGGGAGTGCTTAGCAGTCGTCTGGGCACTCGATAGGTTTCGTCCATATATAGAGTTTACCCACTTCGAGATCCACTGCGACCACGCATCACTTTCATGGATGTTCAGCACTGAGCAGACATCTAGTCGGGTGAGAAGATGGGTTCTTCGGCTCCAGGGTTTTAACTGCACCATCAAGCACCGCCGAGGAAAGGCCAATATTCCTGCCGATGCGCTGAGCCGATTCCCACTGGTGACCGCCAGTTCATCCTCCCAGTGTGTCGCTGAAGACTGGTTTCCTATCGACGCAGAAGAACCGGAGCAGTCGATCCATTTCGAAGAGACTGCAGTGACACAAGAGGATGACATCTCCCAACTAAGTGACGGCACTAGATTGGTTGCCGAGCAAATGCAGGACCCACTATTGAGCAATATACTCTTGTACCTGAAAAACAACTGTTTACCGGCTGATGCCGGTGAAGCACGTCAGGTGCAAGACCTTGCTGGTGACAGTGAGATCGACAACACCGGGGTACTCATGTACATCACAGGAGAAAAGAGAGTGCCATGGGTTCCTACGCATTTGCGTAATCTGGTTTTAAAGTTATCCCACGACCATCCTCTAAGCGCCCACGCAGGCTTCTTTAAAACAATGCGACGAACCCAAGACCAATTTTTCTGGTTGGGTATGAGGGCAGATATCTCTCGGTACGTTCGCTCCTGCCGCCAGTGCCAAACTCTGAAGCCACGGCGACAAAAACCGAAAGGCCTAATGGACAGTACTTGGGCTACAGAGCCCATGCAGCAACTCAGTGTCGACCTGATCGGACCCCTACCAACAACCGCCAAGCAAAACAGGCACATTCTAGTTGTGATCGACAAATTTACCAAGTACATAGAGTTATTCCCCATCCGTGCCCCAACGTCGAGGACTATAGTGGACAAAATGGTGGAAGTTTTTTGTCGGCATGGAGTCCCACAGAGCATCTCGAGTGACAACGGCAAAACCTTCGTGAGCGCCCTGTGGAAAGGTGTTTTACGTCACTGGGGTATCGTTGACAGGCACACAACACCATACCGACCATCTGGACAATTGGTAGAACGCCACAATGCCACCGTCAAGCAAGCCATAATGGCATACTGTGAGGCACATCGTGATTGGGATAAACGACTTCCCGAGATAGCGTTTGCCATGAGAACCAACGAAAGTGTAGTGACAGGTTACACGCCAGCCTTCTTATGCTATGGTCGGGAGCTCCGCACTCCGTGGGACTCAACATCTGCCCAGGACACAGATGTCTCGTCCTCTGCACCCCACGCCTTTGCAGCGGAACTGGACCAGCGCCTACAGGATGCCCTGGCCTTTGCGAGAGCGCACCAAAACAAAGCCCGGGAAATTCAGCGACGACAATACAACTCGACCCGACAACCAGGCCACTTTGCTGTGGGTGATTTGGTCCTAAAAGACTTGCATACTTTGAGCAATGCTAGCAAGGGAATTGCGGCAAAGCTTGCTCCTAAGCGATCTGGACCCTTCACTGTTACAGCTCGAGTCGGCCAGAATGTCTATAAGCTGAAGAACACATCCACAGGAAGAACATGCGGTTTGGCTAATGCAGACCAACTTGCCCTCTTCCACAAGCCTTGGGTCCCCTTCACAGAATAAGGAGGGGGTGTTGTGAGGGTGCGGGCTGTGCGTGCGACGGCTACGCACAGAACATAGGCGCTCGCGCGCCACACACCGTGCTGGGCACGGAGTTCATGCCCTGCCCAGTGGGCGGCACATCAAGGCATTGTTGCTCACGGGGGACAATGCGATGGGACAGCAGAGCGTGCGCCAGGTCGGACACGAGAGAGAAGAAGGAAGTTAGGACTCTAACGGTCGGAAAATAGCTCATGCGGAGTGAATTTATGTAGAATAAATCCCTAGACCCTAACAATATCATACAGGCTGTGTCATGAAACACCGACTAAATCGTTTGCTCAAAAGCTACACGTCGCACATAAACAGCTAATTTTGTTTAAAATAAAAATTCATAACTTTTGACGTTTGGATAATTATGGTACCAAAGATTTTGAATAATTAACTTTCTGTAATTACTAAATTTAAAAGTATGGTCACGTCAGGGTAAACACCTTGCTAAACTGCGTCAAATATTGTAAAATAAATAGTTCGACTTTTTTCAAAAATATTGTTTAATACAATACATTTCCTAAATTCAGTTAGCCTAATAAAAGCTTATTCTTAGAGTGTCACCAAACGTTAAACTGCATTACTTAAGATGTAGGGAAATGGAAAGAAGTCAGGCATGCTACCTCCGATAAGTTGGAAAAGGTTAGTTTCCGCCTTAGACGTTTGAATTTCTAATAACATGAGGACACAAATGTGTGGAACTTGCGGTTCGCGCAATTGCACCACCACAAATCTTTTCTTTTTTTATAAATAATCCAAATTCGACCCCAACTTTGTGCCTGAAATAAGATCTAACATCTATACTTCGTTACATCATGAGCACAAACTTATAAAAAACTGGTAAGATTTCTGCGTAAGATGGGGGACAGCGACAGCTGGAAAGAAGCCATCCGAGACACAGACACCAGAGTATATCCTCTTTGCTTGGGCGTGCGTAGAACGCCTGCCTGTCTTTCTAGCTTCCGAGCACGTACCGATTAAAGCTTAACATGCTTTAAAGCAATCAGTGTGGCACCCCTTCACTGCGGACAGCGGTACGTCGTAGGCTGCGACGCGGTAGGCGGAGACTGTCCTCACATGTCGCGCTTTCACGTCTAGCGCAGGGACGCGAGTCTCCCCTGAAGACTCATTCACACAGAAAGAACGTTTCGGCCGACGTCGATGGTCGCGTGACCAAAGAAGGGCGCACGCACAAGGACAAACTTAGTGTATTGTAGATGTTACATTCATCATCAATTTTAGTACAAATGTTCCTTCTTTGGCCGTCCTCCTTCGCACAACGCGATCGTCGACGCCGGCCGAGACGCACGACTATATACCTCGGACGGCAAGCTGATGAGTGCGCCGTATACGCCGTGCTCTATCGGCGGACACTTCGGCGAGAAAAAGCACCCCCCTATAAACTATTTACACCTTGTCGCTGGAAAATGCTGGTGGCCACCGTTGAGGAATAACCGGCTAGCTTTATCTGCCTCATCTTACCATAGGCAAACCATAAGGGCTGCGACTGTGACCCGAGAACTTTAAAAATTGTCACCCTCCACGAGTGCTTGTGCGCATCCGAGCCGACGTCAGACGCGAAGAGTCCGCGCTTGTAGCTGTTGTGGTAAGTCCATGCTAAGGTGAAATGAAGTAAACCTGTTTTCCGCTTTCCACCGGCGACGCCAGCCGGTATCCGAATAATATGAAACGAGGTGTATTTTCAAACGTGCTTCTTAGAATACAAAAATATGATGTATAGATACCTGTATCATCCAGGAGAGGGTCCAAGAAGTCCTCTGTTAACGAGATCTTTCAACACTTGACTCTATTCCGTTATTAGCCAGTGAGCTACATAATTACCCAGTCGGTTATGCTGAAGAGGACTGTGCCCGCAGTAATAGCACCAGCCAAGTTGGCCCAGAAGTGGTGATCGTGCTGGTCGTGCCGCCAGATCAGCAGGCCGTGTGAAGCCATCGAATTCACATGTTCCGTCATGGTTACACCGCCCGCCTTTGATATCCTTCGACGTGAGCATCCTGAAGAACTAACTCACTGTCCCGCGGCTTCGGCGCACACTCTAACATAGGCTTCCATCACCATGATAAGAAAACAAACGTCACCCGCAGATGCTTCCGATTAGATTCTGTACTTCGTACGTTCAAAATTCGTCGTCCTGGCACAACGAGAAGAGAAATGCGCTGGCTGCGTCCGCGGGGCACGCTGGGTGGCCGCAACTGCCGCCATCTAGCGGAAAGCAGAGTCTTTTTTTCCACTATTACGTGCATAGCCGGCCCGTTTTTGCCGGCCCTGCACAAACGGGCCGCCAAAAATTACAGGGCCGCCTACGGAGCCACCTATATAGCCATTCGCACCATGAAAGAGCGAGGGGGCGAACAGCAGGCCGTTACGTTGTACACGGCAACTTTGACGGGGCCGGATCCGTTCGCGGCTAAGTCCTGAAAACGTTGAACGT